>JAQFYX010000011.1:0-10904 GCA_034695105.1 Ctenobelba pectinigera | reverse complement strand
GTGTAACAGTTTTTACTTAAATATATAAATTCATAATAGATACAATAAATATGTCATTTGATAAACTTTTACTTATTTTAATTTTTTAATCATATTAAAATTATAATGGTTGATTGTTGGAATAAAATAGTTGTGGAAAAGTGCACATGGTAAAATATTACAAAATACTTAAAATATTCAATATTCAATACTATTATATACAATATTCAAAAATAGCATTCTATTTGTTTTACTTAATTTAATTTAAATTCATGTAAATTCATATTTACTCTATAGCTAAAGAAGATTGACAATATTTAAAATCATTATTTATTACTAAAATAAAAATGCCCGATCTTGGTGAACTCAATTTAGAAGTGAGTGTATTTAAATTTGACGGCGGCAGTTGAATTTCGATATTCTTAATTTAGAAGATGACACCCGATCTAACTTTATGTCTCTCATCGAATTAAAATATGTTTTTAACCAAATGTATTAAGAATTCCAATTGTAAACTATTGAAAACCATTCGTATAAGACGATAGAGTTTGCCCCTTTCAAATCGGAAGAAACTTTATCGACGGCCTAATATTATTCAATGTTTCTGATTCATATAAAACAAATAGTTAATCAATCGAAGTTAAATTATAATATCTAAATGATAATTTGTCCCAGGCGAATAAATTTATCATTATTTACCTTGAAAATATTATCAAATTTAAGCAATAAATAATTTCCAAATTAACTACATAAACTGTAATTTTCAACATTTTATAATTTCAGATATCTATTTGACATTTGGATAAATAGTGTACTTTTCTGTCATAATAATATTAAGTTAATAATTGAAAATACATACAGTTTTTATTGTAATAATACAGAATATTTAATTCATATTCTGATAAAACTGTAAAGCATTGCGAATATAATATAATTGATAATTGCTCATTATGATGTTTTCTATTATTAGAGGCTGGGTGAATTTAATAATAAAATAAACTTTTTAAATATTTGTTAAGATAAGTAATAAAAAATAAAGCTAAGATAAAAGATTTAAATTACAATATTTTAATATAAGATTTCAAACTTTTAGATATATTTATATTATTGTTCAAGGATAAAATATTAAAATATTTAGGCCTTAATTAAAAGCAACTAGATCGATTGTCGAATTTCTTATAAAATTTTCTCAGAGGCCATCTCAAGGTCTCCTATTCTTGACAACTATAGTCTTCTTAAAGAGATTTGTTAGAATTTGTTAATTTTTAACCAGATTAACTCCCATTTCCCAACTTTATAGTAGGGCTATAAGATCGCTTATATAAATATCTTTAGAAGATAAAAATAAAAATTTATATATGACTCTTGGATTCCTTGCATAGTTAGTGCAATTCCAATATTTCGATTCCTAAGATTTGTGTATAAATCACATAAAATAAGGTAAACCTTTAATTAAATTAAATTAAAGTTTCACATTTTAGATATCTATAATGGTTTAGGAATGGCAGCCCTTAGTATACTCGAAACAGAATTGTCCACTACTGCTTGAATGCACAAATTTTTAGGGACATATTTGTAATTACAAAAAATATCTAAAAATCTGCATTGAAAAAGCATTATACTATTAAAATATATGGACTAAAGCGCAGTAACTTTAAAGTTACTGAAAATTCAATACTATTGGTAATTAATTAAGTTTTTTAAAATCCCTAATTATACTGATCAGAATAGTAGACATTCAACTTGTATAAAAAGGTCTAATTTATATGTTATAGTTGAAAAAAGTGCATCATTGCACTACTGTATATGAGGGATTCCCTGGTATAAATCAACTGATTAAATAAATTATTTATTATATTTTTTTATTTTATTGATAATCTTTTTATATATTCTTTTTAATCTAACCATCATTAAAATGACCAGCATGAAAAATAATCTATTAAAAAAAGTCTTTAATTATCATGTTGATTATATAATGAAATACATTAATAAACTAAATAACATAATTTGTTGAATCGATTGATATGAATTTTAATAAAACAAAATGACCTGCACAAAGTACCGAAGACATAATTTAAATATCATTGAGCATTAAGTTTTAATTCCAATTCGAATTCTGAATATAAAAAACAACACTGTGCAATACTCATAGGAGATATCAAACCAGAATCTCCATGATTATTAATCGTTTTAAGCCTGCTTCAATATAAGATTGTTTGAAATTTAAAATAAGAACATGACTTTAATCTTAAGCAATGTGTTTGTTATTTATTAAAAATAATAGTGAATTATTTTTACAATTTTTATGAGATCAATATTGGCAAAATGATAAATTAGGAAAGCTGTAATTTATTTTGAATTATAAATTTTTATCATTCTTTGAATTTTAATCTATTTCATTTGGTAAAGTTCGGCTTCGTGGTTTTAATTTTTTAATTATTCTATAATTTTAAATATTCATCTAAAATTTTAATTTCTAAGATATCTATAATATTTATTCGCATCACATTAAGTCTAACGTTAATTCAGTGAAACTTACTATTATAATTGCCATAATAAAAAATAAATTGAAGGGTGACTTATATTTATTTTTGATTTTCTAGTAAATAAAATCTCCGAGTTGTTCATAAACAACAAGGAATTTTATTCATTGATAGAGAAAATAGTATACCATTATATTGAAATATTTGAAATTAAACATAAAAATGAAATTAATTAAAATATTAAAATGAATTAATGGATCAATTGGAGATGTAATTACAGTCGATACTGATTGGAACGGAGAAAATTTTGGTGCCTGGGAAATTTCGTGCTAAGTTAAATAGCACCAGTTTTATCCAAACGAAATGATCGAAACGTAATATAAAATTTTTAAGATTGATATTACAGTTCCTTTTTATAAAAGTTATTTTAAAAACTAATATCAAATATCTATTATTTAAAATTTTTATAGTTATTAATCTTTCTGAATTGTAAAGTTACTACAAAATAAATTATAATTAAAAATATTTCTAAATTTATATTTTTATATTAATTGCTGTAGTTAAATAAATATAAATAATAACGTTTTTAATATAAATATTAATAATCTTTTATGAGATCTCGGGCCCATTATGTTATGCAAACGATCATAATATAATATAAATTGTAGTTAAGATTTTATATTACAGTTCATATTTCAAAACATTTATTTTGGGAAATTTCAATATAATAGTTGGGGCAATGTAAGAGATAGGTCTGAGCGCAAGCAATGAACATAAACAACAACAACAAATTTCAATATAATTAATTTTATCAGTTCAAAATATTTTGACTTAGATTTTTTCTATACTCTATATTTTTTAAAAATATTTTAATATTAATAAATAATTTTTTTAAATCTTCATTGCTATAAAGAAATGAATTCTTAATGATTTTAAAAGCTGTAGACTTCTCAAATAGAAAATTAAACCATAATATTACCTTTATAATTCATTAGTAATCGGCTATAAGAGCAAAATGAATAATATCGTTTAATTAAAGCTTATGTTAATATGAGCGTACGAATCGTACGCACACATAAACATTATTACTGATCTCACTATTCAATGTTGGTCTAAAGTTCGCAAATAGAAAGCTAAATAAAGTTATTGAATATGCCACGCCGTAAATTGTATATTGGCGCAGGCATAGTCCTAAAATATGACCAAAATATTGTTTTTCGTTTATTTTAAATATGACTGCTCTTTTGGATAAGTGCTAATCATACTGCAGATTATTTGATATAGGCTAATATGATATAATGAATTTATTCTACAATTGGGAATTATATTCAGCAATAATATACTTAAGCAATAGTTTTAGCACTAAATCGAAGCTATACTAGCAATTGATTTTAACTAGCGAGTAATAAAATATAAGCGACTCCTATTTTGACAAGTAACACAGGCACACTTCTTACCATCTAACAATCGTATAGAATGAGTTGACTATTAACGAGACTCTCTTATTAAAATATATTGTACTATTAATAAGATGTGTTGAGAGTTGAAAATAAAAGCTTGGAATTTATTTATTGCTGACTCGGATTTAATGTATTGGTTATTATTAATTTTTTGCATCTAATGAGCCATCATTTTGCCTCGCGTTGAATTATTGGTGCGCCATAAAAGAACTTATTTTTAATTGTCCTACATTCAACTAAACTTTACATAAATTATACGCTCGTTTTTATTCCCTTTCTTAAAAAATTAAACTTAGAATTAAAGAATAATTGCTACATATAAATTAATAAAAATGAAATTATTTTCATTTTTATTGAATTCGTAGGTGTAAACTAAAAATGAATAGTTTTTCTAAGGGTAAAAAACCCGATATTATCGATCATTTATGTAATAATTAATGAGAAAACATTATTCACAATGTCATTGTAATTAAATCTTTTACTATACATTGCTACTGTATTTACAGAAATAAATTGAAATAAAATATTCAATATAAAGTTATTCTAAATTAAATAATACAATACTAAAATAAGGAATATTTATTGATTTATTTCTATATTAATTGCCTTGGATAAATAATGATTTAAAAAAAACTTATTTATTAAAACATTCCTCTTGCAAAATCCAATAGATAATCCAAATAATCAATATGTAATATGAAATATTGTTTTAAAATTATATTACAGTTTATTTTTAAAAGATTTATTAAAAAAAATTATAATTAAATTATTTGTTTGCTTCTAAAATAAAATTCAGAATCTTCACCATTTTTTAAAGAATAAGTTCCAAGATGATACATGATAAACTGAGTGTTTTATATAATTTGTGTGAATTATAAAATAAATATTTATATACTTATTTAGACATTTTTAATCAAATAAACTGATAAACAAATATTTTAATCTTAAGAATTATAAATATCAACAAAATTTATATTAAAATTTAATTAAGAAATAATAAAATATATAATTAATAATATTAATTGTTTATCTAAAAAATGGTTAAAATGATTTACATTATTTATACACGCAGTTCACTCAACTAAGTTTAGAAGCTAATATTATGGGAAGCCGAGTCTAGAAAACAACCAGTTAACCATAAAATATGATATCAGACTTACAAGATATAGCGGCAAAAATTAGCGGCATCTCGAACCCTCCCATTGTGTAGAGGGGGCTTTCAATCTTTAAAATTTTCCAAAATTTCAGAATTTCTTAACTATCTAATGAACTATGAAATATACAATAATGGTTCTTTGATAAATTTTTTTAGTAGTGACCTCTAATATAATAATCCATTAAAATATTGGATGATTTAAGAAATTTTGAAAATTCGAAAAAATTAAAAGCCCCAGAACCCCTTCGGAGGGTTCGAGATGCCGCTAATTTTTATGAATTTGCAACTAAGGCGACTGGACTTTATTTTGAGTATAAAGGTTACATGCATTTCGAGTTCGAGTAAATAAGCAATGTTTTGTTAGAAGAAAGGTTCACTCACGGGGGCCGCGATCTCACAACATGAGGTTTCGCATGGATATAATGAAAACGACGCCTTAACTGTCTGCGCCATTTCGTCTGCTTATTTATTGAATTGAAAAAATCGCGGATTTTCATATTTTTAAAGATTCTTCATCACACAACTTAATACTTCCTAATGTTTTATTTTATAGATTCGATTTACTTTTCTAATGCAATTGATTGACCGGCGAGAAGAATTCGATCATTTGGATAACCAATCAGGATGGAAGTTGTTAAAGTTATTAGGAATAATTTAATAAAAACTTTTTTAGCAGCAATTAATATAAAAAATTTAAATATTATTATAATTACTATTTTAATTATTATTAGATTTAAAATAACTTAACAATTAAAAAATATTAATAACTGTAAAAATTGAAATAAAATGTATTTGATAACCATGTTGATAAAAAATTTTATTAAATCTTTTCATATATTTCATAAGATTTCTTCATATTTTTTCAATCGTTCATTGAATTCCTTATTAAAATTATTATTAAAATGTAAAATTTGATTTTTATTGGCATATAAATTATTAAATGAAAATAAATCAATTTGAAAAATTTGGAACTTATATATAGCAACACAATACCTTAGTCAATCAAATATAAAACTATTTCATTATTAAATTCAATAAAAAAATAATATAATTATTACAGCTATTAAAACATTATTATACACCCTTCTAAAAAATACTTATTATCTTATGCAACTCCTTAAATTATTTTAAACAAATAATTGCGATATTGTTAATTTTTTTTCAGATTTAAGTTGATTATGAAATATCAGTGAGATATTTTATTTTAAAATTAAACATCGAATTAGATTAAGATTGTCAACAACAATCTAAGATGGTAACTGCTATAGCATGTCTTATTTTAAAAAGATTGCTTTCATTGCTCTTCTTTTGATTAGTTTTTAAAATATATTAAATTAAATTTAGTTATTATATAAAATCATTAAAAAAAATCATGAGTAGGTTGACAATATAAATTTAGAATATGCAACAGCTAAACATTATTCTGTTATTCAATTTACTTATTCAGTTTCAGGGGTTATTAATATTTTAAATATTTTGCAGTTGATAATTAGATTTTACGAGTATTGCTCTTTCTATCAAAGAATGTGTTCACTTGTATTTGTTTTGATATTAGCTTAATGCAAAATTATCAAGTGTATTGTCACTCCAATTATTTAAAAATGAATAAAAAACTAATATGCGTTATTCATTCTATTGTCTCATAGAATTAACATATCCAAAATAGGTCTAAATTTTTAACTGTAAAATAAAAGAAAAACTCTTATTCAATTTTCATTCAATAATTTGATTAATATTATTGGACTTCCAGCCTCACTACCTTTTTTAAATTGTCTCAAAAATATTTTTAATAAAATGAAAATTACAAATAAATGCATTTGTTTTATTTTAATTATTTTAAAAATCGATGATATAATTATTGAGAAATTTATTTTCATCGAACTTTATTTTTTAATCAGATTTTTTTATTGTAAAAATAATTTTATATTTAAATGTAATATTTTAGCATTAGTAAATAATCTGATAGATAAATTAAAATTAATAATTTAAGACTAAAGTATAAATTGTTTTTTATAAATATTCACTGTTACATTTTATAAATTTATATCTCCTCTTTGTCATTTATTTTGTAATTACATGTCATATTTTCATTCAAATTACATTCCAATAATTCGTTAATGTCTATTAGAATTGAATTATTTTTCATATTTCTAAAAGTCTCTGATATTCTAGATAAAAATTCAACACTCATTGTATACATTGTATTTCGTATGATATATTTTCACTATCAAAAGCAATTTTTTATGATTACAATAGAAATGGCAGAAGCAGCATTCTCTCTTCCAAAATGAATTCCATACAAAAGAAATATTACAAAAATGGTTATTTTTTGTAGATGGTACAGTTTGAAAAATGTTTTTCTTTGTTTAATTTGTTAAAACGACTTTTATATTACTGTATTATCCGTTCAGTTTATAAGCGACTCCGTGAAGTAGATATGACCCCCATTATAGGTTTAGGCCAAGAGGTATTTCATCACCAATATTGTGTTTACCTTGTATAGGAGTTATAGTTTTACATAGGAAAAGATTGTGAATTCGGAAAAACTGACCATTGTATGTTTGATTTAAAGTCGAGACCTGGATGTGACCTTATTTGTGAACACTTAGGCGAGGTGACTGAATTTAGAGAACACATTTTACTCATTGAAAATCAACAAAATCAAAACTAATTGAAAATTATACATTTATCATCTAAGGAAAAAATTTGAAATAATTTGAAATAATAATATATTGAATAATATTTTTAGTTTATAAAAATAAAGAGATTGTAATGATTAATGTATAAAGATATGAAGATATCCATATCTCTAAAATAAACTTAACTTTATTGAACACTTTTTTACTATTTTAAATTATCAATTAAACTATCTATTAAGAAAATTCTTGACATATGAGCAAATTCAACATAAAAAGATTATTGATTAATCAGTTTAGACAGTTTGAAAAATATTATAAATCCTTTGAAGAAAAGTAAAAATTGGATTGATATTTATATAATTCTATTTTTTAATTATTATGAAATAAAAAAATAAAATAGATTGAAATGACTTTTTAAAATGTCAGTAGATAATGATTTATAAATATTTTGATACAAATATTCCAAAATTTTCTAGAGAATTGTATACAATATTTCGTGTATTTTCTAAAAATTGTTGCTTATTTTATACCATAATCTACAATTTAGAATTTTTAAAAATAACTGTCTATATCGTGGAGCTTTTGGGATTATCTTACTCTATTAATGCGTATTTTAATTAGTAACAATGCAAACAATAAATAAATGCATTCTATGTAATATCTGATCGTCATTATTAGCAAGTTCTTTAAAATTATATATCAAATATACCAAGTAAATAAGTGAAAGAAATAATTTTTAAAATTTTCAATAATATTAATTTTATTTTAAAAACTGTAAGGCAATATACTGTATAAGATATACATACAATAAATCTTTTAGTTGAGAAAATATTATTTTGGAAACCACCAACTTACGGCGGAAAAAGAGATAATCATTACGATAAAAATTACTAAATAAATGTAAAACCTGAAATACAACTTTAAGATATTTTATTATAAAAATACATTTTCCTTTTATCATTAAATTGAATTTAATGGAAATTCTGTTCATCAAATAAAATCAGAAAAACAATGCAATAAAATTTAATTGTTTTTAGATATTTTATCTTTAAAGTAGCTTGAAATTTGAAAATTTTATTCAAAAATTTATTTGTCATATCGTAAAATTGTATTTAATTAGATAATTTAATCAGTTATAATCATTTTTATATAATCATTTATATAGCGAGTGTTAAGGAAAATCTTCATGGTGCGCATTTAATATTAACAGGAAATATTTTATAATAAGATAACTTGTTTCCAAAATAGCATTGAGCAAATCAATTTTATATTTACAGTATTATAGATTATTAATATGCAAATTGCATGGTAATTAATTAATTTGTTAAAGCCGTTAAGACATATAAAGGAAACGAAATTCTTATTGATAATGTTGCAACATCACATAATCAAAAAAAATATCTTGAAATTCACAGATATAATTTAAGAATTTATATAAAAGTACAGTATTAAAACATTCAACTATTTTATATTTCCAAATTCTAAAATTTATTATAGATTTAAAAAGTTCTTAATGTTTTTATTTTGCAGTTGGTAAAGAAGATTACCGGCCCCCTATGTTAACTTGCCCCATTACAACACCCCATCGGGAAAACCATCCAGATCAATAGATGAGGTCTTCCTCAACATGGTTTCAATGGGACATTTTTTACTGGGAGGTTGCAGTTAGGCGCTCGAGGGCGTCAAAATCGAAAATTTCATCTATCAGATTTAAACAAATTATACTTCAATACACATGGTAAAATACATTCCGAATCAATTAATGATGGTCTCAAAGTCGAAAAATCAATATTTTAAAAGTTATAATTTGAAAATAATAAAATATGCATATTTCACCTAAGAATTAGTGTTGAACTACACCATTAGCCTTGTTGGGAGGGAAGATCTGATTCTACTAATATTGACAATTACTCCAATTGAATTTAGATTTTATAAAAATCTGTATTTTACAAAAATTTCATTTAATAAATAATAGTGGCTCATATGTTAACATGACCTATGACAACATCCCATCGGGAAAACCATCCAGATCGATAGATTGTATCTTCCCTAAGATGGTTTAAATGGAAAGTTTTTTTCTGTGAGGAGGCAGTTAAGTGCTAAAGGGCGTCAAAGTAAAAAAATTGAATCGATTTTAACAAATGAGACATATTTTCTGATGATAAAACACATTCCGAATCAATTAGGCATTCAAATTATAAAATTATTACGAATGCCATTAGTTGCAAGTATCCAGTTATGAAATTCGGAACTAAACACTATGTCGGTAGTTGAAAAAATATTCTTATTTTAAATTGTAATCAATCTTATTTTGAAGCAGGCTTAAAATGATTAATAATCATGCAGATTCCGTATTTCTATCTCCTATGAGTTTTGCACAATGTTGATTTTTATATTCAAAATTCGAAATGGAATTAAAACTTATTACTAAATGATATTTAAATTTTTTCTTCAGCAATTTGTGCATCTGATAATGTTGTTTTAAAATATCATTAAAAAGATTATAATAACATTTTCCTTGTAATGGATAATTAGATTATAATCTTATAAACTTATTTTTAGACCTATTACCATTCGAGTACCAAACATTTTATTATCAAAAATTAAAGCTATTAAAATGTAGTTTTATATTCCGAAAAGAAAGTTTTGGTACTCGAATGGTAATACGCTCATTTTTAAACTTTTGTAATAATTCTGGTCTAGAGTTATATAGGTTAATTTAAAGAATATGGGCTGGACGTTATTTATTGTAGACCTATATCAGATGAAAGCCCTTGCAGTACCGAGTCCAAATATGTACATATCAGATGTACCATTCATTGGGTTAGCGAGATATAGACAATTGAAAAAGATAATTTAATACAAATTTGTTCATATATCACACAAATATTATGAATAATTAAATGACTGGACACAATAGAAAACAAATCTACACTATTTTATCATTATATAACCTAAATTAACCCAATCAATAAACCAAATATTGTTCAGAGTACTACACGCACCATCTGAATACAGAAAACTACATAAATTGCAAAATTCAACTTGTAAAATCAAATTATCAATCAAATATAAGTTGTTAATGAGAAAAGACTTGAAAAATGTCCAAAATCATTTCTCTATATCTCCCAAACCCGATGTCGGATACACGTAATATATGTCTCTTTTGACTCGCCTCATCAAAGGC
>JAQFYX010000010.1:0-10990 GCA_034695105.1 Ctenobelba pectinigera | reverse complement strand
AATAAATTCTATAATTATTCAAATTGATTCATGGTTACGGATAATTTGTTTCTCCTTCATTAGGATCCTTGTATTTCTTATTGAAGGACGACAAATAATTAATTTTTTTTAATAAAAAGCATTCAGAAAAGAAATTTTGACTTTGAAATTATTTCACAATGAAAGCTTGGTCTGGAAAATAAACGAAGGTTATCTATTCAGAAGGTCATTTTATAACTGGTTTTCAAGAATCACAAAAGTGAAAAAGAGTTACGAAAATTCCTCATTCGATAAAGAGATTTCAAACAGTTCGCAAGTGTCTACACTGTAGATAATTTTAAGTATAAGCCAGTTCTAAAAGCTATAGAAATGACTGAAACATTACGCCGCGCTCTATCCTTCGATAATTTGGATGGTCGTATGGCTGCTCCAACCGCACCGATATATCGTAATCCGGATCGCGATGCACTTGGGGATGATCAAAGTGTCTTGGATAGGAGTTCTGTCGGACAATCAGTCAGATACGAAGGAGATGTCGAAGAAAGACAAATCGGAGAGGGAAGACCACTTCCTCCGATACCGACACCGAAGAAGAGCAACGCTACGGTTTTTGACTTGAAACCAAGCAAGACTGCAGTGAAGATCCCGAGCTATGATGGAACAGATTCTTCATTTACAGTCGGAGAATGGTTCGCGAAATACGAGATGATGTCAAAGACAAATAATTGGACAGAAGAAATCAAGAGAAACATGGTGGTTTACAACCTGGAACGGGAACCGTATCGCTATTGTTTCGATTTGCTGATGAACGACAACGAGATCAGTTACGATGAACTGAAGGAAAAGATCATAAGCCGATTTACCAACAAGTACGAGACGCCAATGAATTACCGCCTATTGACCAGCAGAAGGTTCTGGAAAGGTGAGGATTTCCAGACTTACTTCTACGATAAATTGGAATTGATGCGGAGAGTTGATCCTAAGATGACATTCGTTACACAAATGAACAACATCATCGATGGGTTGGATGCTGATCTTTACAAAGACGTGCTTAAGACCACTCTCAAAACTACTCCCGATAATCTGGACGAATTATTTCACACTATAAATAATCTGTATCTGATTGAGCAGACCAGCCGCGATCTGAAGAACATGACGCTGAAGAATTCTCGTTCAGAAGATCGAAACCCGAGTAGACAGAGCAATAATAACAGCAACAACAGAGTAAGATTTGACTTGCGACGCGAAGATAACTACTTAGCCAAATCCAACAGAGGTTCCGGGAACTATCGGTCAAATAATAATTACGACAACGCTGGGAAGGCCTATCACCCGAACAGACAGAACGCGGGACGGGAATATAACTCGAGAGGAGGAAGATTTAACAGTGGAGGAAAACCCAATCAATACACCAGGACCCCTGACGGGAAGCCAATATGTGTTATCTGTAATAAACCTGGACACATTCAGTATAGTTGTCCAGAGAAGACCGCGGTCAGGTCAGTTCCGGAAAACTAAAGCCGACACCCTCGAGTTTCGACGGTATCAAAGGTGTCGACTTTTTTATATGCGAACCGTCTAATGATAAGCTAGCTTTCGATATCAAGATTGATGACGTTTACTTCAGAGCTCTGTTCGATAGTGGTAGTGATAAGTCCTACATCGACTCATCACTTGTTGAGAAGTATGGGTTTTCAATCTATGATTGCCAAGTCATTCTCATAAGAATGATCAACAACACGCTAATTACCATAAACCAAAGAATCTTCCCGAAAGTTACATACAATTATCAGCGAATCAACCATACATTCTATCTGATGGATGCACTTAAATACGGAGTCATCCTGGGAATGGACTTTTTTGTTAAGTTCTCATTAAGAGTAACACCCGATGAGAGGCAGAATAATAAGATAATGACCCACGTATTGAGTCAAAGCATGCCGATGATGAAGACAGAAGAGCTCTGTACCGGTCATCATCCAGAGGTGGACTTTAGCGAAACGTCAAATGTTTGTACATGTTTGGTGGAGGATGCTGAGGTCAGGAATTCAATTGCATTGGAATTCAACAAAGAGGAGATATGTGACAAAATGAGTGGTCTTTTCACGAACCAAAATCAAGTTTATGATTTATTCTTGGCCACCGTAGTCGAGAGAATTTCATTACTCGAAGAAAGAATCGGAACGTATAGAGAGGATGATCGAGTTCTAGTAAAATCACTCATCGAAAAATACATCTGCATCTTTGCATTCGACTCAACTGAGTTGAAAACGGCAAAAGGGATAAGGCATCAGATAAATACTGGAGATAGCCTTCCGATCAGACAAAGAAATTACCGATACGGGTTTGCGGAACGGAGGGAGATTACCAAACAAGTAGACGAGATGTTGAGATCTGGTTTCATTGAAGAATCTCAAAGCCCATGGAATAACCCGATAGTTCTCGTTAAACAGAAAGACAAGTACCGTTTTTGTCTGGACTATCGGAAGCTGAACGCGGTGACGAAATTTGACACGTTTCCGCTCCCGATCATCGAAGAGTTGCTGGATAACCTGGAAGGAAATCCGATCTTTTCAATATTTGATTTGAAATCGGGCTACTTTCAGATAGAGCTCGAAGAAGACGACAAGGAAAAGACAGCTTTCACCGCAAACAACAACACATACCAATTCAACGTGATGCCATTTGGATTGTGTAATGCTCCATCCACGTTCCAACGATACATGCAGAAAGTCATGAAGGGGATCCTAAATAAGTTCGTCTCGATCTACATCGATGACATAATTATCTATTCGAAGAGCATCGAGGAACATGTAAAACACTTGGAAGAAGTGTTTGAGAGACTGAGAGACCATCACCTTAGTCTACATCCGGAAAAGTGCAAATTCCTCTGTACAGAAATCAAATTCCTTGGATTCGTTATTAACCAAAACGGGATTTCACCGGATCCGGACAAGACAAAAGCCATTGATCAGTTTCAGACGCCGAAAAGAATTAAAGATGTACGCTCTTTCCTTGGGATGGCAAACTACTATCGTAAATACATAAAAGATTTTTCGATACTTGCCAAGCCACTGACGAGTCTTTTGAGAAAGAATGTAAAATGGGATTGGACCGAAGAGTGTCAAAGTTCGTTAGAGCGAATAAAATCACTCTTAGTTAGCGAACCAATATTGGCTCATTTCAAACAAGGCGACCCGATATTGGTCTATACAGATGCAAGTGGATATGGCATCGGAGCCATACTCGCTCAACTGCAAGAGGGTCAGGAACGAGTTATACAATATGCGAGTTGCACTTTCAATAAGCATCAAGAAAATTACTCTATAACCGATAAAGAGTGTCTGGGAATTGTCTGGGCAATAGACAAATTCCGACATTATCTTGTGGGAGTGGAATTCACGATAAAGACTGATCATTGCGGATTGTGTTACTTGATGAAATGCAAAGATCCAACTGGACGTTTGGCCAGATGGTCTTTGAAACTACAAGGCTACAATTTCAGAATCGTTTATAAATGCGGAAGATTACATACAAATGTAGACCCGTTGTCAAGGAACCCTCTTGACATACCAACAGGAGATGTAGAAGAATTGGACCTACTACTCACGGAGAAAATAAACATGGAGGAGGAACAGGGAAGAGATGAGTGGTGTCAGTACATCCGGAAGCGTTTGACTCGTAATAAGCTGAAGCCACGAGAGAAGTACGTGATAGAAGACAATCTTTTATACAGGAAAGTCTTCGACTCGAAAGGAACAGAGAGAAAATTACTGTGTCTTCCCAACAAGTTGCGACAAGATGTCCTCTATGAGCTTCACAACACATTAACCGCCGGACATCTCGGCTTTATAAAAACCCTATATAAAGTCAAGGAACGTTTTTATTTCCCACTAATGGAGAAAAAAGTTCGGCGATACGTCCGCAGCTGCAATGATTGTCAATCAAGGAAACGTGACTTCGGACTACCGAAGGGAGAGCTACAAAGCATTATTGCAAACGAACCGTTCGAATTAGTAGGCATGGATATTTTGGGACCATTGCCGAAAACAGACCGCAACAACAAATACGTGGTAATCCTTGTAGACCACTACACGAGATTCGTCGAAGCACAGCCAGTCGAAGACATGACGGCAGAAACCGTGGCCGAATGTTTTATACATAGCGGTGTATTAAGACATGGGAGCATCAAGACATGTCTTACCGATCAAGCCAGGAATTTCTGCGCAAAATTTACTGAAGAGATTATGAAAGCGTTCTCCGTCAAGCACGTGAGAACCTCTGCTTACCACCCCGAAACAAACGGGTTGGCTGAGAAACAATGCAAGACGATAACTGATATGTTGTCAATGTATTGCCGAAGTAACCAACGAGACTGGGACAAATTCTTACCATATTTAGTGTTTGCCTACAACACTGCTCGTCAGGAAACCACAAAACAAAGTCCGTTTTATTTGATCTATGGCCGAGACGCGCGCCTCCCCATAGACGTTACACTTGGTCTGCCCACGACATTTGATGCACTGGAAAGTGCAAAAATACGCTTTGAAGAAGCGAAAATCCTGGTGAAGCAATCCATAATTGATGCCAAAAGAAGGCAAAAATTAAATTACGACTCTAAACACAGAGTTATAGATTTCGATTTGGGAGAGAGAGTAATGGTCTACACGAAGACCAGAAAAGTTGGCCTCAGCGAGAAACTGATCAATTGCTTCTTTGGGCCCTACGAGGTTATTGAGAAAGTTTCTCCAGTTACTTATAAGTTGAAAGACGTTCGAACAAAGAAAAGCACCGTCGCGCACATCGACCGGATAAAGCCGTACTACGATGACGAGATGGAGGACGAAGATGTCTGGCCGAATCCGGAAGATGAAGATGATGTAAGAGAAGAGGTGCGAGATGAACAGACTGACGGAACTTACCAAAGCAACTGAAGCCCGAGACGTTCTTTTTTGGCAATGGATCATTTTTGGTGAAGGGATTTATTATTATTTTTTTACATTTTCTTATCTGTTTATTCCAATTTATTTTTTTTTTGGATTGTCTAATAGCCTAATGTTAATTGTTTATTATTGGCCAATTTAAGACATGGAGATTGTCTTTAATGTATCTGAAAAATGTCGAGAGTACAGTCACACGGTTATTTGATTCAACGCAGAGGGGAATCGTTTAGAAAAGGGGACCAAATTATAGGCAGAGACAGTGAATCTGTCAGCGTTATGAACTAAATTGTTTCAAAGAGCAGATCCTTATGGAACAATTGATTTAAGACTGAACTGAAGTTAGCAAACATGTATTAGTGAATTATTATGTCCAGTCAAAAAGGAGGGGATAACGGGGGTAGTATTTCGTTTTGTGGGACCAAAACATTTTTTTAAGGAGGGGATATTGAAATGAATTACGGTTCATTTCCTGTTTTTACACTCTATTTTCCATACAAATTCTATTCATAGCGTTACTCATCTATTCAGATGTTTGTAGAGTTTTTCCATTAACCTCTTAATTCTTCGTTCTAAACTCTATGACAGTTTCTTTAAATAAATGTTATACCCACTCAGATAGAGTGATTCCATTTCTGTGTTAGGATTCCATAGGAGAGTGTGTCCGATGTTTAGTTTTTGGCCGATATCCTATCGACCACACCTAGAACTCAGATCGGGACCGACCCTATTTTGTAGTGCTCTTACCACTTGACCATGTGACCAGATATGGCTTATGGGAAAGTAGTCTCTACAGGGGTAATGACCATCTATAACTGAGACAGAAGTAGATAGATGGGAAGACATGCTTAGTTTTTGGTCGATATCCTATCGACCACACCTAGAACTCAGATCGGGACCGACCCTATTTTGTAGTGTTCTTACCACTTGACCATGTGACCAGATATGGCTTTTGGGAAAGTAGTCTCTACAGGGGTAATGACCGTCTATAACTGAGACAGAAGTAGATAGATGGGAAGACATGCTTAGTTTTTGGTCGATATCCTATCGACCACACCTAGAACTCAGATCGGGACAGACCCTATTTTGTAGTGCTCTGACGACTTGACCATGTGACCAAATATGGCTTATGGGAAACTAGTTTCAGGTGGTCTAAGGGGCGACCGTATTTCGGTAAAAGGGATAAACATAGGAAGGGGGGAAATGCATAGGAACTACTAAGCTTGTTTAGAATAGTTGAATACAAATCTAACCGGTCTTATGACACACTCCTTATGATAATTAGCATCACGTATAATCAATTATAATCTCTAAACAGACTGTTTATTGAGTCTGTATATTCATAATTAGGTGAAGGTTTTGTTTGGTGTTATTTTAATTAGGGAACCAGTTATTAGTCACCTGACTACTAAAGAGAAGTAGTACGCGATATGCATGAGAAGTCCTGAAGTCAAGCCTTGGTATCTGATTGTCTCATTACCACAATGAGAGCCAATGATAAGCGAACACGTGGAAGGCAAAGAGCATAGCAACAGAAGGCGACCAATGACTGATAGACACAAAATGATGTCAGTGTTAGTAGCATGAAAACCTTGTGTAGCGAGACCGACCAATGGGGAACGAACACGTGGAAGGGTAGCGCTTAGTAACAGAATCTCAGCCAATGACTGAGAGACAAGAGGCTGAATGAGGGTATAAAAAGCGTTTTCCGTCCTGCGGACGGGGCATTCGAGTCTGGACTCTCAATAAGAGAGCACGTGTTACTGTGACTGTTCTCATATTCAGTGCTTACGTGGCACTTATTTGTAAACTTATTATAATTGTTTTGGTGAAGGAACTGCATTAATAAAACACTTTTATAAGTAAGTCTTTTTGATTGTTTTGTGTGACCAGGCCTTCGGGCCTCGGTCTTCGCGCGGGAGCGAGAGAAAGAGAAAGCTATTAGCGTGTCCGTGAGCAGATACGGAACACAAAGCTGAAAGTGCTGGTCGGGTCACGGCCAGAGTGCCATCGCTAGGATGACTCGGCCAACGAAAGAGACGCTTTGGACACGTGCCCTGATGTATGGACCGGATGTAGTTGGACCGCCAGTACCGCCATAACCGCCCGACACCCACAACAAGACAGTCGGCATCCGCTCGACGACTGTTCGCAATAGAGACGACGACAGAGAAACGAGGATAGTGGTGACCGCTCGCACCACTTGCTACCACAATCGGGACTGGAGACGGAGCGGGACGGCGGGAGACCAGAACCGGGAGTTGCCATTCAACCTAATCCATCGGCAGACGAGGAGATTGGACGGCTCAACGACCCGAGTATGGCGGTCAGCATCGGGAAATACGTCACAAATGGCTGGCAGCGATGTGGGATTCAACCGCCTATGACTAGTGCCACTCAGATTTGATTTAAATGCAATAAAATCTAGTTTTACAGTACGAATTTCGTACACACTATCTTTAACTATCCTTTCACTATTTCCTGCCCCTTTCGGTCTGGCGTAATGATAAACCTTACGCAGCCGTAGCCAAGGGAGCCTCTACACTCGCGCCGCATCTCTTTAGAAACCTCCAAGACGGTGTAAAAACCGTTATCGGTTTATTGATAAAACTGATTTCCCTCTTCCACTGTCCCTCTAGAGAGATGTCGTTTGACCCGTCGTCAGATCATATAAGACTGATATACGCTTCAAATGAGATAAGCAATAGACGTAGAACCATAGCTAAAGAAATCGAAGTTCATCAAGAAAACATTAATAATCTACAGAAGAATCTGCTTAATAATAAGGAAATAAAAGAATTGGTCGACAAGCGTTTAACCTTACACAAAGAGATAATTTCGGAACTGCTCAAGCTTAACAGAATTCTTAAACGGATCTTCTACACACCGAATCATTCTAAGAATAGACCGGCGTTTCTTCAGAGGAGCTATAAAAATCAGTACGACGCTGTTGAGGCGAGTAAGAACCTGAAAGAGTGGATAGACACCCGTCGTGAATTTTGTATCAGTGTCAGGAAACACACTATATCGGAGTCTTGCATACTTTGTACCTCGGTGCATAATGGCGACTGGGCGACATTATGTAAAGCCGAAGAGAGACCATCGAAGTAATAAACGTTGGGGAGTCACCGCACGGGGAAGAAGAAGGAAAGACGACGATTTAGCATTAAGAAAATTATCTTTCTACGAATCTAAAGTGAGACCTCCGTTAGGAGAGCCATTAGGGCTCGATTGCGAAATGATTAAAAACAAACACACAAATCGAATGGTCGTTGCCTGGGTGGCCATATCCATGTCCATCCACGGACGGGAATACAGAAGATTCGGCATGGAGAGCGACTGTGTCTACCAGAGCAAAGTTCACTACAAAGAAGATGATGTGGATCTCATGACCAGATTCAGTGGCGTGACGCCTGAAATGATAAAGAGAGGACGAGAATTTGCTAAAGTAAAAGAAGAAGTTCGCTATTATCTCGAGAATTATAAAATAATAGGGGCGAATATCCACTCCGATTTGCAAAGCCTGGATCTCCTGGAGTACAGACATCGCTGTATCGACATACAGTACGACGGTATCTTCCACGGGAAATATGGGCTCAATGACACCATAAAGCTGAGAACCTTGGCATTTGCAATCGCCAATAAAAGAATACAGGAGTACGACAGCCGACGTTATATGCGACGGCGGCACTGCCCTGTTATCGACAGCCGATTCGCTGTTCTCCTATACAAGAGATACCTGAAAAAGTACGCTAAACCCGAATACGACGAAGAGACTGCGATAATGTGTTATGAATGGTGCCGAGAGCGAGAGTTAGAGGATCCGATCATTCGTAAAGTGGTTGAAAGAGAAACAGAGAAGAGATTGCGAAGAAGAAGAGAAAGAGAAGCCTATTACCACCGTAACGACGACTATTAATTTGAATATTTGTACGATTGAACCATTACTATTCAAAAGAAAAAAATAAAATCAATTCTTACCTGAAAACAGCTATAATTATTTCATTAAAAAAATGAAAAGACGGGATGAGAGAATAATACGTAATCGTCATTTGGGACCTTGAGTGTCTAGACTATCATGTGGGACACTGAGTGATTAGAACCTGAAATGGTCTGAAGGTCGATTAAGGATTGAAGACAAGGCCTACAGAGAGTTGCTACGCAGTCAAAACTTGTTGGCCTTGTTCTAACAAAGAAGCGAGTAATGGAATACAAGTATAAAGCTGAGCGCAACCTCAGAATCAAATTCATTCGAGCTAATTCGCTTGTCAGACCTGCACAATGAGTTTAGATTTGTTAAGAAAAGCCATTTTGTTGTTAATGAATGTCGTGTTTGTACAAAGCATTCTTACTGATTATGTGCGACTTAATAGTGACGTGAACGATGTTTTCTTTCCTAATGAGACATACGAATTGGTGGATAATCCAATGAAAGACGTAATGCGTATAAGAACGGTTGACTGTTCAATTGGTACGATTAATGTCTCCCGCGTTGACAGCTACTTCTCGATCGATACACCAGGACATCTCAGATTTGCCTGTGATCCCTCGACTAAGAGAAACCTTGTGAACCTCACGGAGTTAGACTCGTTGAACAGAGTTGGAAAGTGGATAATCGTTAAGAAGACGTTCGTCATGTTGACGAAGACTATGAGAGACAACGCTTCAAATCCAGTATTCGTCTCCGGGTCTCCGTATACCCTACTAGCCGAGGATCTTTTGAATAAAGTCTATTATGTTCAAGATATGGAATGTGGTTGGAATGCCGTTGATGAAAAGGAAGTTACGAAGAGATACGAGGTCTTCGTTTCGAGTACGTATTTGAGGGAATGCGAAGAAGACGAGGACATCAAAAGTACTAAAGAATTGGCTGAAACGCTGAACAAGCAACTGATATCTGTTCCAGTGTTGGAAATCCCAGTTCTTCATGCCAACATAAGTGAAGTCTTACCGAACAGAGATTTCACGGAGAAAAATCAAAATGTTTTAGCATCTGCTGGTATCGAAACCGTCACTATATTCAAGACACGAATACTTACGTCTATGACCACTGAACTTGTCAAACTGATCGAATACAGTCCACCAGAGCCAATCACACGGACAAAATGGTTAACGGACACGATTAATAGAACTGTCACCGAAACTTTGACGACTCTGAAGCCTACGATGGTCACGGAATTTGTTCCCGTTATGAGGGAGGTGATAGTCGACCGCCCAGTAAACGTTACATTTGAGAAGACGCTGATAGCGCCGACCATCACTAGCACGCGAACCGTCACAGATCATGTTTACAAGACCGAAACAGTAATAATCGCAGAGAGATTGTCAATGAACGCCAGTGCAATATCAGATCAGGGGGAAGCTGGAAGAAGAAGTAAGAGCCGTTTTGTCACTTTAGATAGAATTAAAAGACAATATCCAGGGACACGTCGAAGATTCCGTACTAAATTATTCAATGAATCTTCTGCAGACACTGAAATTGACTCGAACAACAATGCATCGATCAATAACAAAACGAAAACGACTAATGGGTCTGGACTCAGTGAGAATGATGACAAGATGACACAAAAACACAAAGAAAAGTTTCTAAATAATAGATTTGATGATCTGAATTATTTGGCGAAAACCGGATCATTCGGCATTCAATTCAATAGAATAGGAATTCTATACCCGTTTACCGACGAGTTCATTCATTTCATCAAAATGCCATTCCCGTTTCTGGATTTCCGATTGGAAGATAGAACGTTGACTGGTTCTTGTACTGAAATGCTCGAATTATTGCCGAGGGTCGGAAGTAGCGGATCCGCACCATCGTTACCAAAACCATCACCACTAATCAACGAGAGATCATTCTTCGACAATGATACTCATCATGCTGATACTCATCAGAAGCAGAGATTGGTCAATTCATTCCATGAATTGTCTGATGGCGATCAGGATCACAACGCGGACGGGAACAATCTGAACAGCATTTTAAACAGAACATGTCAAGTATTCGAAGAGAGTATGGGACATTTCCGAGAACAGATTCGATTGACTGCTTCGTTAGCCATAGATGAGTTTAGGACCAA
>JAQFYX010000009.1:0-11155 GCA_034695105.1 Ctenobelba pectinigera | reverse complement strand
CCAGTAATCTGAATTGAATAAAAAATTATTTTTTCTGAACATTGAATTTATATGACTGGATGAAGCGCTATCTAATTTCATATTGCTCACACTAAAGCATGTCATTTCATAGGTGATTGTCCAGTCAAGTATTTGTCATTTGAAAAACAAATTATATCTAACTAATGAATTGATCAAATATGAATGGAATTACTACAACACACTATGTCTGACTGGATTCTAAAAATTGATTTAAAGTATAGGTTAAGTCTAAGTAAGATCTAAAGAGGGGATAAAAAATTAGTCGATGAATGGCATCCAAATATGTGTTTCTGAAACCAAATAGATTTTATCTCAGTGTATGAAATTAACAGAAACAATTTCATATAAAAATATTTTTGATTAGAATCTAAAGGAGAGGTATAATTTTTAGAATTGGCCAATAGTTGTGCCCAACGAATGAAAACATTTTTCATATACTATTGGATTGAATGCCATTCATTAATATTCAGTTTGATTGCATGACGCATAATGAACTAAAATATGCGTATTGTAAACGTGCACTTATTTAGACACTATCCCCCATTATTCCATCTATAGCTCAATCATAGGGCTGAAAGTATAATAATGATTATTTAGAAAGATAAGAAAAATGTCTTAAGTCCGCAACAATCCGCCACGTAATTTCATCTTTAGATCTCAAATATGTTCTTTAGATTAAAACAACTTATCACCAAAATTAGTAATTCAGTTATTTCAATAACTTTAGGATTTCTGTTCATCGCTTTGAAAAGAGATTGAATAAACCAGGTGCCATTGTTCACGTCACGGTATGATACATAGCCTATGGAAATGTTAATAAATAGGAGTACAAATGGTTTCAACAAGATTACTATATTTAATAATAAGATCGTTATAAAGTTTTATCATTAATAATCCGCAGTACCAATTATTGTTGATTAAAGAGATTTTTATGATAATTTCTGAGCTGAACAATATATTCATTCGTGCTAATGGCCATGTTTAGAGGGAAAATTAATTTATTTTTTATCAGAACTAACTGGAGTACTTATTAAATTCGTTTTGTTTAGAATAAGGCTTAATTTATTTGAAATATTTTATATTACGATATAATTACAGATTTTGGATATACATTCATAGCTATAATAGTATCTAATTATTCATTATCAATAAATTAAGGATTTTTATTAATAAAAATTGTGTAACTGTAATCTTGTCTTAAATGATTATCAAATTAATAAATTATAATGAATTCATATTCACTATGTAATAATAAAATAGAATTTTTAATAGAATATAGTGTTAAAACAAGGTTGCACTCTGAATGACTTACGCATTGGATTTCTTAATTTTTACTCATTCAATAACATTATAAAAGTAGAATATATAGGGACTCTCAAAGAGTGCCCAGAAATATACTACTTTTATAATGCTATTGAATGAGTAAAATTAAAAAATCCAATGACTAAAATTCAATAAGTGGGCATAGAAGTGTTAAACCGAATTAAAATAATATGGTAGTGAGCTTTGTAAAATATAAATCCTTATATAAAACGCTAACCATATCCATAAGGACAAATGAATATATTTTTTCAATGCTATTTTCAACTGATAATTTTTGTTAAATATCTTTAGATTCGGTTATTATTTTGGGGCATAGCTCGTAGTAAATACAAACCGTTTAATGTCGAATAACAGACGAGCATATTTGAAAATGTATGTTCTTTAATATCCTCTGTTAGCTTATTAGAATTGTCGACAAAGTCAGTAATATTATCATCGATTTCATAATGTTCGTCTGCATATGAGTCGTAATATTTATCGAACAATCCATCGCTAAAAGTATTGTCACATTGATAATCGTTTGCTAAACAACAATTCGTTTTTGCTATCAATTGAATTAAAAATAAAAAATTAATAAATTGACAATTCTAAATGCAAAATATTTTTCAATTCACATATTATATTTCTGCAATATGGAGAACATACTAATACCAATAAATTTACAAAGGTTATTATTTCTATTCTAGGCTAATTTCAAATTATTAATTCATCTTTTTTACTTATTATTTTAAGAATTGATTTATATAAAATGATATTAACTGTTGCATATAATATTAAATATTATATCGCGATCACCATATTAAAATTATCCATGTTAACTATATGCGTTTTCCATTGTTATTTATTTACCAATTAAGCGACAACTAGAAATAGATTTTATAGCAGTTAACATAACTGTAATATGTGTTTAAACAGATATGTTATTTTACGGAAAGCAAACTAGATTTGACTAGCAAAATGATATAATATTAAGTTAAGTCGTTGTAATATATAATATTATTCTAGAGAAAAACTCGAAACTCTTCAACATTTCTTGAAGCATCTCTTTTCATTCACATTACATAAAGTAATTTGGATATTGAATAATGGACTTAGTTATACTGTCTTACCTCCTCTGCAGGCGTTAATGAATATCAGTTTCTCTTTATTTCGCAAATATTGACAGTCGTTGAGCGGCACTAATATATCAGTCTTTATACTGACTGCCTGTCCGTCACAGCCAAACACGTATCCATCACTTCGTCCGTGCGATAGAATAAATAGAGTAACGGATCCGAACCGCTCTAAACGCTGATCGTTTGACAGCGATTTGAAGTATTCTTTCAACTCATTTCCCGTTTCTTCGTCCAGCAGTTCTACCGTATAGTTCAACTTCAGGAACATATAGGTCAGTCCCATGACGTCATAAATATTACCGACACGTAATGAGTTAAAACAATTAATCTTTCTCTCCGTATTTGATACTATAATACATAGTCTATCGCTATTGATATTGTGATGATTGTTGTCCCAAAGAATGGGCTTATTTTTCACTCCTGAATGATTATAGACACCCAATAAATTAACGTTGTTATATGTATATCCTGGATTAATGTTACCAATCTAAAAATTTTCAATAAATGGAAGAAGGATTTATAATGCTAAATAGATTTTATAGTTGTAACAATAATTTTTCGAATTATTAATAATCCTAAATTTTAACGTATGAGTAATAAATATTAAATTAATATCATACATTTTGCGTTAATCCATTTTCAATCGCAAACTTGATATGGTCTTCGGAATAATCAGCCTCACAATTGAAATAAAAATTCCAAACGTATAAATCATTTATGAACAATGTTGGTAATTTCATTCCGTTTTGATCTAATTGTTGTGACTGAAACAGTTCATTATAGTCAGTTATATTGATGTGGTCCCGGAGAGTATCTGATAAAATATCATTAGTTGTCAAAAGCGGTATATTTCTACTGATTCCAGTATTTGTAAGAATGCTCTCTTCAAAGTGATTCAGAATAATTTGCTTTTCCTTATTCTTGAAATGTTTCAGCTTATTATTGTTGAAGTATTGCTCAATAAATGCAGATGGAGTTACCACCTATAAAATAAAAATCATCTATTTTTATATCATGATAGGTAATATTGCCTGTAAATTAAAAAACAATTTTTTTGCCTGAGAGAGGTCAGCAGTCGATTCATTCGTATTCAGAACTATTAAACCGTCGCGCGAATAGACGAACGCAATGACGAGCAGTTTGTCAAACGCGGCCAATGCTTTCGAAATAACGATAGCATTCAACTGCTTTAAATCGAATCGCTGGCACTGAATCACGTGATAATCCGATTCTCTTAGTTCACTGTAAAGCGCATCCATTGAAACAGACGTAACATTAAACATAATGCAGAGCTTTCTTCGCTGAACGAGTGGCTGAATAGTCTGTTCGGTTGTCAGTTCAGTCTTTAAATGGTAGAGACTTTGAGCCTTATTTAATGAATCGAAGTCTTTCAAATGTATATACGGCATATACATTTTCTTCTCTAATAATTGCAGTGACTGTTCCGTCTTTTTCTGTCTCTGATAGAGATTAATCAACAGCAGCTCGACATAGTGCAGGACGGATAGAACAAAACTCCTGGCCTGGTATTCGGAAATGACAATTTGGTTAAAAATGTAAACATTAATCTCTTGTTCTGAGAGTTTAAGCGAATTTTATAAAAAAAAATTTCAATACTGACTATTATTACATAAAGTGCCTATTGAAAAAGGTGGCAGATATTTTAATTAATTAGATATATAAACTGTATATTATACAGTATTATCCATTTCTGACGCTACCTCATAATTCCTAAAAAAATAAAGTTTAAGCAAATTTATATGTAGAGTCGTCCCAATAATCTTGGCCGTCGTAGTATTGTAATAACTTTTTAACCCTTTTAAGATGAATTAATTCTGTAAATGTATCTTAAATTAACATCCTGATATTTTTCTATAAACATCGGAAAAATAAATTTTGATTACATGATATGAGGAAATCTGGGATCATCGCAAACACCATTGTCATAGGTCAAACTTAAAAAATACCGGTGATAACTAGTGGTCAATTATGAGCTATATTTTTAAAATTTGAATAACCTGAAAGCAAAGAATGATATCATGTTGATTTTTAAAATTCTTTAATGATTAATGTATGGCTTTATTTATTTTATTGAAATAAATTTTCAAAGTTTTCCCGCTTAATTGCTACAGCTTATCAAAAGATTTCTCGTAATTCTTATTGTTATATTGTTTGTATCTTTTTGGGAAAAGTATTCAAAAATATATTTGCATTATAATTTCAAGTGCTATTTTTGGGTTTGTTAAAGTTCGCAATAATTTTCTTAAAATCTGTTACAGAGAGAAAAATTAATTTAATTTTAAAAATAAACTATGCATCTTCAGAGAAATCTACAATAGAATCCAACAATTAGAAATACGACAAAATATGTCGGCACGTTGCTGCAATTAAGGGTAAATACTAACATTTTATTTCATTAAAATAAATAACGCCAAATATTTATCTTTAAAGCATTTTTGAATCTACTTTACTTTTCATGTTATTTGAATTTTAAAAATATAGCTCATGTTTGACCGCTCTAATTATGAATGAATATGATAGAGAAAGAGTTGCTCTTTATATAATGCAAGAATAATTAAAATAGGATTGTTAAAAAAATTTCTACTACAAATATTGAGAATTTTCAATTAGATATACTGGAAATACATTAAATTAAACTTGCTTTAACATTTGAAGAGTACTCAATCGTAAAATCATTGAGCGAACTCTACTGGGAAAATATCCTTCAGAAGTTCCTGGATAAAATCTTTGGGTAAGCTGTTGGTAACAGAAAGATCACTATATATTACGTGACAGTATATTTTTCTATAAAATTGAAATCTTTAAAATTTTTGCCAATTTCGTTGATGAAATTGCTTCGAAAATTTAATTTCTGAAATAAAATAAATCTAATCGTTACCATTTATGCCTGCAAATCATTACTAACAATTCATCGAAAATCGAATTTATTGGGTTGTCCGGAAAATTTTAACGGTTTTATACTAGTGTTTTGATTTTCATTTCTCATTGCTAAATTGATTAATCTATATTAAATAATTTAATATATTCTGAAAGAAGATATCTCAGTGTACAATAAAATACTAAAAGTAGTTTTGATATTTTTCTATTTTCACGTGTAAGCTAGTTAAAATTAAAGAAAATAAATTTCAATTTCAGGGCATGAAGTTTTTTAATCATTAAATTGAGAAATTTAAAGTTATTATAAAAATTGTTTATATACCCATATATAGTGATGTTACTTTATCATATGAAAAGGTCGGTAATTTATTTACTGCTTTTCCAAGTAAAATATTTGATTTTATTTAATAATATTGTATTAAGAGCTTATAATGTTCTGCTTGATTTTTTATTAGAATATAAATATTCGCACTATATAAATAAAATAGATAAGACAACTATCAATGCATATAAAACATTAAATGTATATTTCCTCATTTTTGAACATGTTATTTTTAAGATTAAATTATTTTATACATTTTAATATTTAAAAATGCGTTCTATATAGAAATTTGATGTTTAATTGAAAATTTTAAATTACTTTTATAAGGTTACTCATTACTATGGAGAATAGATTTGTATAGAATAAAATTCTATAAGAATTTTAAGGATTTTCCTTGAGGAAAACACTTAAATATGCATAGAATAGATGAATGTCAAATATGACATATTTTATAATTTTATTTTATTTTATATTAAAGTAATTTAAACAAATTAATCCATAATGTCGTTATCTTGTCTGTAATATAATTCCTAATTAATCCTCGAGTATGAAGAAATTAATATAGAAATAGTCAAAAGAATCATCACAGTCCATCTTTATAATGAAGAGTCAATATCATGAGCCAGCAAAAGGTGGACTTTCATGGAAGAGTTATGTTACATTATTAATCTTTCAAAAGAGTCATTCTACTTGAAAAATAACATGTGTCCTTATTTATATAAAAGCGTTTTCATAACATTACACGCGTTTTCCCGGACCCCATCAAAAATGACCACTAATGGTTTTTGGCCCAAAAAATTATAAGTATTGTGACAATTATAATACAAATTTATATGATACATGGCAGAAGATCATAGCAGCTAAAAACATATAAATGAATATTGTGATTAATGAGAATGTTAAAAAATTAATGTTTGAACTTTCTATAAATTTCCGTTAAAATTTTCCGGACAACCCAATATATATTAATATTAAATCTAGATTTGAAAACATGTACTCACAAGGGAAGGAATACTCTCCGTGTCCCAAAATTGATCTGTTAACAATCTAGCATCTGGTTTGATATAAATGTCGAGCGCCTCTCTCATGTAATCGATGCAAAACTGGTATATTTTATCGAGTATTTCTTCCGATCGGCTGTAGAGCGCACTTCGAACGCCAGATTTAAATGCGAGAAAAATTATTGAATTCCATTCGATGTCTAGATAATGGCTTCCATCGAACAGTTTCAGTTGCTCCGACAGTGCATCCATAACCAGCTCATCGTGGCCCGCGTTATAGTAATTCAATGCTTTAGATAGAGAATGAATAAAAAAAGGTGAGCAAGTATGTGCATGTTTTGCTTTGTAAAAATAATTTTTGTTCGCAGTGAAAGAGTTTAGATATCTATTTAATTTATTCAACACTTATTAATAATATCGTTCGCATATAAAAAACAGTCAATAATATGATGAATAAATGTGACAAAAGGAGTCAACTATTGATTGCAATCATTCATTCACTCAACATTCAGGTTGATGTTTGATTGACACAACTGAAAAAATAGAAGCAATGACAGATCATTGAAAGTCTCGTTCAATCTGTAATAGAATTTGTTAATTTGTTACCAAGTTAACTTCATTTTCCCAAAAAACGAGAGTAGCAATTCTATTAAATTTGCAGATATCTTGATATTTCATAAATAAAATTTAAAATTAGCGCGCGACTACACCATCCAATCCATTGGTAGATGTCTAACTATATATTGTAAAAATTCTGTAAAAGATTTAACTATTCAATGTGAACTTAAAAATATCTTTCATTAAATATTTTTAAAATACGTTTTACCGGTTTGTACAGTATATAAAAAGTATTCCTTGTATTTCTGTTAGTGATGTTAATTATTTTACACAAAAATATTTCTGGCTCTTGCGACACACATTTCTCTTAAATAACCTTGTAATATGAAATTAGCATCGTTCATATATAAATGTTATACAATTTTTTGATATAAATGAATTAGAAATATTTTGAAGCAATGTATAAAAAATTTGCTCAATCTCACCCTTAACTTGTCCAATTTGTATGTGGCCAATAGGCGTTATATTACCCTCAAAAACTGCTCCTACGCCATCCAAATAGCGCTCACATAGGCTGTAATCTTCCAACAAAATCAATTGAATAGGGAATAACTTAACAAGTGTAAAGATTTCTTCCAGCATAAGAAAATCATTAGCCGACGGAATAGTTTGACTAAAATCATTCGTCTCTATCAGACTATCATAGAATTGGGCCAGATTTTTCAGATTTATCAAATAACGAAAAAATTCATCAATATTCTGTTCAGTAAGATGATCATGTTTAAATTCGAACGCTTTACATAAAGTATTGAACGAATTTTGAATGAATGTCAGAATTTTATTCTTTGTCTTCTGATTCGTTGCCAGATGTATTCTGGTGATATCTGGGAACGCCATTTGACAGATTATCAGTTGTGCATACGATTGTCTGTGGTATGAATCCCTGGATAAGCCCAGGCACTTTTCAGCCGATGTAGCTAATTTCATCGCCAAGCTGTTTGAGAAAATAGCAATAGATATCATAGATTTCTGTCCGATAATCTTAGAGCAGTCATCCTGGCTAACTTGTGGCGATAGTAACATGCTGAGTTCAGCTGATTGAAATGACATCTGAAACAATGGATAAATCATTTCAAGTATTTTCTCCGAACTAATAATTCCGTGAATGTTCAATGCACTGTCTCGAAGGTGACAAATAAAATCGGATACGAGTTTATAGATATCGATTTTTAGTATATTTAATACCCCAATACATAGTTGCATGTAAATTCCACCGAATAGTCTCATGACGTCCGGATCGGCTCTGAACTGTCCGTCCAGTGCCTGCATTAGTAGAAAAAGTTCCACAGATTCCTTGTATAGTGACATCATTTGTTTACCTTCATCTAGTTTTTGCCATTCTAGCATACATTGTTTTAGGCTGACAATATAATAGACTAAATGAGCATCGTCATCGTCAGCCTGTCTTCCACGAATATTCTTCAACTTCTTGCAATCTATATCATAAAAGAGCAAATGATCCCGTAAGATCTGTACATGTTGCTCTCGATTTATCTGTTCGGCGGCCAGTTGGCGGGCTGTTCTATTAAACGTTATCTGAAATTTTCGAACATATTGAAGGATGAATTTTCTAAATCCAGATTGACTGCATAATTGAATAAGCATAGGAATTATGCTGATCATTTCCCGGGACAATAAATATAGTATACTTTCGAATTCTTCTTCCACCGTTAGATTTACTGATATTATCTCAACTATAGTGATAAATAGACTTAAATAATCCCAACCATTACTGTTATCCGTTCCTGTAAAATGATACCTGTTCTCTTCCAACACGTCCAAACAATCTTTGTATTCTTTAACTGCTTTATTGGTGCTTCTAAACTCCAAAAGCCTTTCCAATTTCTCTTTGATTATTCCCAAAAGAAAAATGATATATAGAGTTTGATATGGTAATTGTATTATGGACGTGAATAGGCGGTTAAACCATATGAGAAAAGCATTGACAAATTCCGAATCAATCGATGTGTATAATAATCGCATCAAAAAGTTCAATTTGTCAAGGTCATTTGGTTGAATAAAGCGCCTGTCTCTGAATACGATGTCAAATAAGCCGATGGAAAGTTGACGCAACTGATCGATACCAAAATGTTTATTTTTAAACTGATTTGTCAAAGACATGGTTAAATGAGTGCGAATTGTTGATAAATTGCCTGGCTTATCATGTTCAAATAGGCGTAGAGCGGAATATTGAAAAAGATAATTTCTTAAATATTCCTTTTCGGATTCGGTCTTATCTGAGCAGTAGTTTACGATGTAATCAAAATTGGAAAAATTTGTCTCCAGGTGCTCAGCAATCCGATCGATGCTAAGCCTATCGATCAGTTGTTTTGCAACGGCAGAGGACACCTCATAGATGTCGTCGAGTGGTTTATGGCCAGTTAGGCTCATAGATTCGACCATATTTCATCAATAGAAAAATATGATATTTAACCTATAATAAAAAACATTGATTTATATCAGACTAGCAAGTCGATGTATGCTACACATAATATTTTTATTTATGTAATGCCTTAGTAAAATTAAAAATTAATCATTAAGATACTGTATGTTTCCTTGCCACAATACTAACATGTTTTGTTGACCTTCATAATTTCTAGCTTATATTTATTTTATATAAAATCAACAAATTGAAATGGATTTTAGTAATTGTTTTGTGCCATCTTGCAATGTTTGATATAACCATATTATAAATGCTATTCACAAACGAATGATTTAGCACTTAAATTAAATTTCATACAAAATACTCTGAATTAAAAATCATTTCGTTTATGAATATCATTTCTAATAGGATATTATCAAACATGGCAATATAGCTAAAATTACGGTTGAAACACTTTTGCTTCAATCTATTCCTATATATCAGTATCATAAAAGTTATAATATCATTATTTTAAAAAGATTTCCCCTTTGTTTATATTAAAACTATTTGATGAAAATGATTCATGATATTACAAAATAGTTAGATTCAACTTATTGTCTTTTATAGAGTATCTCATATGAAAGGATTTCTATTCATTTCATATACTAGTTATTCATTCACCGATTAGTTATGCTTCTATTCATTTTCAACAGTATTAATAGTTTTAATAAATTGAATAGAAGCATAACTAATCGGTGAATGTCACCTCTCTATATACAAAACGTACAGAAGATATATTTTGAACACAACTTATATGAATATTAAATTCCAAATATCTGAACCAATAACTCCCCTCTCATAATATTTCAATGCAAAACACTTCATTTTCATTCATATAATAGTCAGTGTTTTGAATGAGTGTTTTATGATGTCCAGTCATTCTGTAACTTATGCTTGACTGGACTTTAAAAATTGATTTAAAGATTAGGTTAAGCCTATTAAAATCTAGAGTGTATAAAAAATTAAATTTAATGAATGGCATTTAAATATGTGTTTAGGACATCAAATGGATTCTATTTCAGGATATGAAATGAAGAAAAAGTCTCTCATTTTATATAGCAAGATACTGTATGTTCAGCAAAATTAACGAAAAATTGCTTATCACAACAATAAAAGACAATAAAGACATAAGTTAAATATTGAGTTATCATAAATTCAGCTCAATATTAATCATTACAAAATATGAAGAAAAAACCAATATAAATAAGTTTTAAAATATTTTAATATTTAAACTCAATTCTATAATATAATTTACGCTAAATTATAATACATAATTTCTAAAAATCGCCTAAATAGAATACTGAAAATTAAAATAAAGAACCTGGAAAATACCCCTATGGGATTCTGCCTAACCAGTGCCCGGGAATTTGATTGTATATTTTAATAGAGCTCGTTCCACTGATCAAAATTGCTAATGGGCCCAACTCTGTATGAT
>JAQFYX010000008.1:0-11171 GCA_034695105.1 Ctenobelba pectinigera | reverse complement strand
TGTATATTATATCTGCCATTAAGTCACTGCTACTGCACTGCTATTAATATATACGTTAATCGCAAATATTTGTCTTCAAAACGAATATATTGTTAACAAATTGTTTCTAAATTTAATGTTAAGTACAACTCATTTGGGAAAAACACTGCCATAAAAGCTAGCGAAGAATATTTTTAGTTTAAATATTCTTTCCTTTTTTTATTAGTTGGAAAATACTTTTTTTTGTTAATTTCATTTTATAATTACAGTACTCTAAAAGTGTGTTTTATTTTTAGTTTTATCATTCAGTTAAGGAACTTGACTTAATTTTTTTTACAAATATACAATAATAGCTAACAAACAGTGAGGGAGAGAAATAATTTATTTTCCGAATTTAAAATAGGGAACACAAATAGTACCCAAAAAAAATCCAATGTTTTTATTGTTTGATGACTTTAATTGCATTTTAAAGAGCTATCGATGAAAAATCAAACGTTTCTATTGTTTTCTTTTTTCATCAGTAAATATAAGTTAGTATAGAAAATAGTTGTCTGAAAATTGCGTTTTTCAATGACGCGTTCATCACAAACAATGAATTATAAAAAATTAAATTCGAAAGAAAAAATAAACAAAAATAATTTTTTTTTGTGAGATTATGTAAGAGATAGAAAGAGAAAAAATATGAGAGAAAGAGAATATAATTATTTTCAGTAGCGTTTCATATATATTAAAATAAACAAATTTTTATTGTGTTTATTGAATTCATCAAACAATTTCTCTCATTCTCTTTCCACTCAATCTCCCATCAGAACTAACCCCTGAAGCCATGAGAGAAATTATATTCTCATTTAGGCTATTATATCATATGTGAGATTAATTACAATTTCAAGGATAGAATACACAAAAAAGCTACCCGTGCTCTATGTCAGAAAACTAGTCATGTATATGTGCGGCTCGAATACAAAACTAACAATTCCTTCGATTGTTCTGAGCGAACGACTGCCACTCTATTGTTTATTTGATCACATTTTTCATTACAAATATATATCTCATATAATAACTGCCAAAAAAGATTTGCACGAAAACTGAAATTCTCTGTTCGCTATCTGTCTGCCCATTGAAAGCAAATAACTCTATAAAAACGGTTTGCGTTCTCTTAATCCGAATCAAACAGAGGATGTCTTCAGGATTCGTGTCAACTCTGATGACTATCTCGACAAACTCGCCGATCACTCGCTGATGAAGATCTACGCCATCGCGACCGTCAAAGAGACGCAGCAGACCTGGTCTGAAGAGGATGACTTCACCATTGAGAAGCCGCAGCTGAATATCGTCACTCACGGGGAGATAGCCGTCGGCCGGGAGTATGGGCTGGAGATACAGCTGACCAACCCTATCAGCCGTGTCCTGCAGGACTGCGCCTTCACGATCGAGGGGCCGGGCATTACCCGTCCGATGCAAATAAAATTCCGTGACATACAGGCGGGCGAATCGATTGTCCACTCACTCCGCTTTGTGCCGCAAAGGCCGGGCCCGCGGACTATAGTCGTGGTCTTCCACTCGCGTCAGCTCATAGACGTCGTCGGCTCTAAACAAGTGAACGTTCGGGCCTGACCTCAACCCCTAGCCCCCCATTAGTTGTATACTTCTAATGCAATTACATATTATTCTTGTACTCATACTCTATGGCAACGAATTCGGAACGAATCTGTGTTTCGAATTGAATTATAATAATAATAATAATAAATTAAATCACAAATGACTGCCATTTAAGAAGAAAAAACTGAAATATAAAAACTGAAAGTAAGAGAATTGATTGGTAACCGACATATCTCTTCAAATAAATATATATATGTATACTCGCATATATATATAATGCGTGGCCGTGGCCTCAAAGCAGGCTTCCAAACCAGAATATATGATAATAAGATAATAAACTGCCAAAACTTATCTCAAGATATATTACAATATTTTTTCTACAATTTACACATTTATTATTTAAATACGGCCTTAGGATCCATGTATTCCAGCAGAACTGTCTGCAAAACACATACACTTAAAACAAAATGATTTATATATCGTTTTGAATGCCATCCGTTAAAAAAAATGCTACCAGTACATATATGCCATTCCTCTCCAATCTCCATTATTATTATTATTAAATCTCAGCTACTTTTATGTGACAACCACTAGCGTATTATTCTGTGTCTTATTTTAATATCCATCTATACTATCATTATTATTATTATTTTATTTTTATAATTAGCATTTTTATATTTAATAATCAATCTTATTTTATTCTGTAATATCCAACTCTCTTTGTTTTTATGATTATCGATAAGAACAAGACTAGAATAAGAATGGAGATAAAAAAAACGTGTAATATCTCATAAATATATTGTTTCATAATATTTTTCGTGAAAACACCAATACTCTATTTTGAATTTTATAATGATTCGGAAAATAAAAATCAAGTGAAGTTCTTTTTTTCTTCTTGTTGGTTGGAATTCTTATTTTGATTCGTACAGTATATTTAGCATTAATATACTCTCTAATGTCTCGATTGGCTTTGATTTTTTCATCCATTCATTCAAATAATAAGCTATTTAATGAGTAGCTATTAATGAATAATTATAAATATTAGTTAAGTAGAGGATAGATAAATATTTTCTAATTTAAAAGCTTTCCCATTTAGACAGTCAATTAAATCATCAGTTATTTTCAATTCGGATTCATTTTTAACAATAATTTTTTTCGACAATAAGTGAACGCATAATAAGTTATTAATTAATTCTGATGAAGACATAGATTGATAGATAGAGACATACATTTGGATTGTTGTATAAAAACTAGTTTTACTAATATTCCTCTATATTAAGGCCTAGCAGTGTAGCTGAGGCCTCGACTATAACAGCGGGAGTACTTCGTGTGTCTTCTCGTTGATTAGCAGAGCTGACAATCGAGTCAATTGAAGATAATTGATGTCTGGAGTACTAACGGTTACAATAAATTTAATGGTAATATATAGTGGTTTTGAATCAATTGTATTAACAGATTGTATACAACAATACGTGTGATTAAAGGCAATAAAAGGCAAACGTAGAGCACATAATCGGCTAACGAACGCTAGACTGGACTCGTTTTCTATTATTTGTTACTTCCCTTTCGTATCGAAAAAAGGACCAGAGATTTAGCGATATATCTATACGACAGGCGATAGAGTTTTACTATTCGTTTTGCAATTCCAATGCTTTCGGATAAACGACTGATTTGTAGGGATAGAGAGAAATAGTGCGATATATAGTGAGAAGAGAGCAGTAAAGCAGGAAATTAAGGAAATAAACGCGAAATTAAATGACCATTTGATGCAATGGTTTTACTTACTGTCCGCTCATCCACTGTTTTGAACGGCTTTAACACCTGTTCGGGTTCACACCGGACTAGAGCTCCGGCCAAAAGCCACACTATTTAAAGGACAGACAGAACAGACAGTAAAAAATGTTGGACTCAAAGACAAACAGAAATTAGAGTTTGAAAACACTTCTCGTTAGAGTCAAAGCATAGGAGAGATATTTAGACTATGAATTCGAATATGTCGTCAGAAGAGGCGATAAGGGCTACCATATCGAACCTGACCGATAAAGGCTTATCACTGGGCCCTCACCAGCAGGCAGGTGTCAACCAGTTAGGCGGCGTCTTTTCCAATGGTAAACCCCTACCGTTCCACATAAGGCTGAGAATTCTGGAGATGGCTCTGTGCGGGTACCGGCCCTGCGATATATCCCGACAGCTCTTGGTATCGCACGGATGTGTCAGTAAAATCTTGGCCCGATTTACCGAAACCGGATCCATCCTTCCCGGTGCCATCGGTAAGAATCTGCTCTTCCTTTCACATCTTCATTAGACCATAAATTATTATCTAAAAAATGATTTATTATTATTATTTCCTTTCAATTAAATGTTTTTAAAAATCAATAAATCAAAGGATATTTAAGAATTCAAATATTTTTTTATTTAAAAAAATCTAATGAATAAAATCGATAGAAATGAGCTCAAGGAACGGGTCTATTATATTGTGTTGAAGAAACGAATGACATAAATCTGACCGAATATTATAAATACAGTTATTCATGAATATTCTATTATAAATAGCACCAGACATTCTATTAGGGCTTTTATATAAGCCATAGATAAAGGTTTGAGATCTTGAGGGCAGTCGTGTTAATGACTGGAAATTTATTGATATTTGTTTTACAAATCGATTTTAAGCAAATTTTTTTCGGTTTTATTTTTTTGAATTTCTAATAACTTCTGAATGGAATAAAATTACAATTAATTAATCCGATTTATAAACAAACTTACCTTCGAATTGAAGGCAAGTTTATAAATATGGAGAGAATTTTTAAAAAAAACTTTTTTTTCTTGCTTTTATTTTTCTGTTATTTCATACAGCAATACAATAAATATATCAATTAATTGTCGATTAATTTATAATATATTATACACTTAATATGAATAGAAAATTATAAATGATTTTATAAATAAAAAGTAATAAATTATATATAATTTTAAAACAGAGATTAGGTTCAAAGCCTAACCTTCCCTAAACGTTTAGCTGATAAGAGTCGCCGCAGGTTTTGTCGAAATACTTGAGGAATTTTTTTTAGTTTTATTAAAAATCCATTAAACACTAAAATTATTTATTTTAAACATTTATTTGATTTTCTTCTTCTTCTTCTTCTTCTACTTATTTTTATACTAAAAAATCATTTTCACTTCAAACTCAATGATAACTGAAATTAATTGAATTATTGTTACTTAAAAATAGAAAAACAAACTTTTTGTGACTTTTATTTCGAAGTTTTAAGAAACATGAAGAAATTTTTATGCTTTTACTGATGCCTAATAAAGACAGAAGAATTTGTTGAAATTTTTACAAGTATTATAAACATTCTTATCTAAATTGAAACAAGAATTTAAGTCTAAAATAAATTAATTTTACTATTAAAATACAACTTTTTTAATTTTTCTAATCACAAACTTCATTAATAATTTTATAGATTATTACATTATATTAAAAGATTAATTTAATTCTTAAAATCATTTTTTACTTTACTAGAAATACTAATTAATATAGAAATATTAAGAATTATTGAGTAGTAAATCGCTTTTATGTCTTTATAGTCTCAAATGTTTCAGTAATTTTTAATTAATGAAAACCACAGAAAAGAAATAAAAATAAATCTAAATATTATATCCTTTGATGGCTTTAATGATATTCTAAAAACAAAAGTCAATTTACTACGAGCCGTACCTGGCCAGGATATTAGATTCAAGTAATTTATTTTTAAAGAGAAAGAGCTTAAATCACAGTTTAAGAAAAGTGAAAAAATTTGTGCCAATGGCATATTTATGGGGGAGAAAAATAGGGTTATTTTTAATAGGTTTTACTGTACCAGTTATCAGTTTTATTTTTGGTAGATTTAGACTTTCTTTTCTACGATTAAATTTTGTTCAATTACTTCATTACAGTATTTGAATGTGAATTGATCACTATATATGTAACTCTGATTTTACTGTAATACAAAATTACAGTTTCTGTACTTTAATTTGGCAAGCTGTAATTTTGTATTACCGTAAAATTAGAGTTACATATATAGTGATCAATTCATATTCAAATACTGTAATGAAGTAATTGAACAAAATTTAATCGTAGAAAAGAAAGTCTAATTCTAACCAAAATAAAACTGATAACTGGTACAGTAAAACCTATTAAAAATAACCCTATTTTTCTCCCCCATAAATATGCCATTGGCACAAATTTTTTCACTTTTCTTAAACTGTGATTTAAGCTCTTTCTCTTTAAAAATAAATTACTTGAATCTAATATCCTGGCCAGGTACGGCTCGTAGTAAATTGACTTTTGTTTTTAGAATATCATTAAAGCCATCAAAGGATATAATATTTAGATTTATTTTTATTTCTTTTCTGTGGTTTTCATTAATTAAAAATTACTGAAACATTTGAGACTATAAAGACATAAAAGCGATTTACTACTCAATAATTCTTAATATTTCTATATTAATTAGTATTTCTAGTAAAGTAAAAAATGATTTTAAGAATTAAATTAATCTTTTAATATAATGTAATAATCTATAAAATTATTAATGAAGTTTGTGATTAGAAAAATTAAAAAAGTTGTATTTTAATAGTAAAATTAATTTATTTTAGACTTAAATTCTTGTTTCAATTTAGATAAGAATGTTTATAATACTTGTAAAAATTTCAACAAATTCTTCTGTCTTTATTAGGCATCAGTAAAAGCATAAAAATTTCTTCATGTTTCTTAAAACTTCGAAATAAAAGTCACAAAAAGTTTGTTTTTCTATTTTTAAGTAACAATAATTCAATTAATTTCAGTTATCATTGAGTTTGAAGTGAAAATGATTTTTTAGTATAAAAATAAGTAGAAGAAGAAGAAGAAGAAGAAAATCAAATAAATGTTTAAAATAAATAATTTTAGTGTTTAATGGATTTTTAATAAAACTAAAAAAAATTCCTCAAGTATTTCGACAAAACCTGCGGCGACTCTTATCAGCTAAACGTTTAGGGAAGGTTAGGCTTTGAACCTAATCTCTGTTTTAAAATTATATATAATTTATTACTTTTTATTTATAAAATCATTTATAATTTTCTATTCATATTAAGTGTATAATATATTATAAATTAATCGACAATTAATTGATATATTTATTGTATTGCTGTATGAAATAACAGAAAAATAAAAGCAAGAAAAAAAAGTTTTTTTTAAAAATTCTCTCCATATTTATAAACTTGCCTTCAATTCGAAGGTAAGTTTGTTTATAAATCGGATTAATTAATTGTAATTTTATTCCATTCAGAAGTTATTAGAAATTCAAAAAAATAAAACCGAAAAAAATTTGCTTAAAATCGATTTGTAAAACAAATATCAATAAATTTCCAGTCATTAACACGACTGCCCTCAAGATCTCAAACCTTTATCTATGGCTTATATAAAAGCCCTAATAGAATGTCTGGTGCTATTTATAATAGAATATTCATGAATAACTGTATTTATAATATTCGGTCAGATTTATGTCATTCGTTTCTTCAACACAATATAATAGACCCGTTCCTTGAGCTCATTTCTATCGATTTTATTCATTAGATTTTTTTAAATAAAAAAATATTTGAATTCTTAAATATCCTTTGATTTATTGATTTTTAAAAACATTTAATTGAAAGGAAATAATAATAATAAATCATTTTTTAGATAATAATTTATGGTCTAATGAAGATGTGAAAGGAAGAGCAGATTCTTACCGATGGCACCGGGAAGGATGGATCCGGTTTCGGTAAATCGGGCCAAGATTTTACTGACACATCCGTGCGATACCAAGAGCTGTCGGGATATATCGCAGGGCCGGTACCCGCACAGAGCCATCTCCAGAATTCTCAGCCTTATGTGGAACGGTAGGGGTTTACCATTGGAAAAGACGCCGCCTAACTGGTTGACACCTGCCTGCTGGTGAGGGCCCAGTGATAAGCCTTTATCGGTCAGGTTCGATATGGTAGCCCTTATCGCCTCTTCTGACGACATATTCGAATTCATAGTCTAAATATCTCTCCTATGCTTTGACTCTAACGAGAAGTGTTTTCAAACTCTAATTTCTGTTTGTCTTTGAGTCCAACATTTTTTACTGTCTGTTCTGTCTGTCCTTTAAATAGTGTGGCTTTTGGCCGGAGCTCTAGTCCGGTGTGAACCCGAACAGGTGTTAAAGCCGTTCAAAACAGTGGATGAGCGGACAGTAAGTAAAACCATTGCATCAAATGGTCATTTAATTTCGCGTTTATTTCCTTAATTTCCTGCTTTACTGCTCTCTTCTCACTATATATCGCACTATTTCTCTCTATCCCTACAAATCAGTCGTTTATCCGAAAGCATTGGAATTGCAAAACGAATAGTAAAACTCTATCGCCTGTCGTATAGATATATCGCTAAATCTCTGGTCCTTTTTTCGATACGAAAGGGAAGTAACAAATAATAGAAAACGAGTCCAGTCTAGCGTTCGTTAGCCGATTATGTGCTCTACGTTTGCCTTTTATTGCCTTTAATCACACGTATTGTTGTATACAATCTGTTAATACAATTGATTCAAAACCACTATATATTACCATTAAATTTATTGTAACCGTTAGTACTCCAGACATCAATTATCTTCAATTGACTCGATTGTCAGCTCTGCTAATCAACGAGAAGACACACGAAGTACTCCCGCTGTTATAGTCGAGGCCTCAGCTACACTGCTAGGCCTTAATATAGAGGAATATTAGTAAAACTAGTTTTTATACAACAATCCAAATGTATGTCTCTATCTATCAATCTATGTCTTCATCAGAATTAATTAATAACTTATTATGCGTTCACTTATTGTCGAAAAAAATTATTGTTAAAAATGAATCCGAATTGAAAATAACTGATGATTTAATTGACTGTCTAAATGGGAAAGCTTTTAAATTAGAAAATATTTATCTATCCTCTACTTAACTAATATTTATAATTATTCATTAATAGCTACTCATTAAATAGCTTATTATTTGAATGAATGGATGAAAAAATCAAAGCCAATCGAGACATTAGAGAGTATATTAATGCTAAATATACTGTACGAATCAAAATAAGAATTCCAACCAACAAGAAGAAAAAAAGAACTTCACTTGATTTTTATTTTCCGAATCATTATAAAATTCAAAATAGAGTATTGGTGTTTTCACGAAAAATATTATGAAACAATATATTTATGAGATATTACACGTTTTTTTTATCTCCATTCTTATTCTAGTCTTGTTCTTATCGATAATCATAAAAACAAAGAGAGTTGGATATTACAGAATAAAATAAGATTGATTATTAAATATAAAAATGCTAATTATAAAAATAAAATAATAATAATAATGATAGTATAGATGGATATTAAAATAAGACACAGAATAATACGCTAGTGGTTGTCACATAAAAGTAGCTGAGATTTAATAATAATAATAATGGAGATTGGAGAGGAATGGCATATATGTACTGGTAGCATTTTTTTTAACGGATGGCATTCAAAACGATATATAAATCATTTTGTTTTAAGTGTATGTGTTTTGCAGACAGTTCTGCTGGAATACATGGATCCTAAGGCCGTATTTAAATAATAAATGTGTAAATTGTAGAAAAAATATTGTAATATATCTTGAGATAAGTTTTGGCAGTTTATTATCTTATTATCATATATTCTGGTTTGGAAGCCTGCTTTGAGGCCACGGCCACGCATTATATATATATGCGAGTATACATATATATATTTATTTGAAGAGATATGTCGGTTACCAATCAATTCTCTTACTTTCAGTTTTTATATTTCAGTTTTTTCTTCTTAAATGGCAGTCATTTGTGATTTAATTTATTATTATTATTATTATAATTCAATTCGAAACACAGATTCGTTCCGAATTCGTTGCCATAGAGTATGAGTACAAGAATAATATGTAATTGCATTAGAAGTATACAACTAATGGGGGGCTAGGGGTTGAGGTCAGGCCCGAACGTTCACTTGTTTAGAGCCGACGACGTCTATGAGCTGACGCGAGTGGAAGACCACGACTATAGTCCGCGGGCCCGGCCTTTGCGGCACAAAGCGGAGTGAGTGGACAATCGATTCGCCCGCCTGTATGTCACGGAATTTTATTTGCATCGGACGGGTAATGCCCGGCCCCTCGATCGTGAAGGCGCAGTCCTGCAGGACACGGCTGATAGGGTTGGTCAGCTGTATCTCCAGCCCATACTCCCGGCCGACGGCTATCTCCCCGTGAGTGACGATATTCAGCTGCGGCTTCTCAATGGTGAAGTCATCCTCTTCAGACCAGGTCTGCTGCGTCTCTTTGACGGTCGCGATGGCGTAGATCTTCATCAGCGAGTGATCGGCGAGTTTGTCGAGATAGTCATCAGAGTTGACACGAATCCTGAAGACATCCTCTGTTTGATTCGGATTAAGAGAACGCAAACCGTTTTTATAGAGTTATTTGCTTTCAATGGGCAGACAGATAGCGAACAGAGAATTTCAGTTTTCGTGCAAATCTTTTTTGGCAGTTATTATATGAGATATATATTTGTAATGAAAAATGTGATCAAATAAACAATAGAGTGGCAGTCGTTCGCTCAGAACAATCGAAGGAATTGTTAGTTTTGTATTCGAGCCGCACATATACATGACTAGTTTTCTGACATAGAGCACGGGTAGCTTTTTTGTGTATTCTATCCTTGAAATTGTAATTAATCTCACATATGATATAATAGCCTAAATGAGAATATAATTTCTCTCATGGCTTCAGGGGTTAGTTCTGATGGGAGATTGAGTGGAAAGAGAATGAGAGAAATTGTTTGATGAATTCAATAAACACAATAAAAATTTGTTTATTTTAATATATATGAAACGCTACTGAAAATAATTATATTCTCTTTCTCTCATATTTTTTCTCTTTCTATCTCTTACATAATCTCACAAAAAAAAATTATTTTTGTTTATTTTTTCTTTCGAATTTAATTTTTTATAATTCATTGTTTGTGATGAACGCGTCATTGAAAAACGCAATTTTCAGACAACTATTTTCTATACTAACTTATATTTACTGATGAAAAAAGAAAACAATAGAAACGTTTGATTTTTCATCGATAGCTCTTTAAAATGCAATTAAAGTCATCAAACAATAAAAACATTGGATTTTTTTTGGGTACTATTTGTGTTCCCTATTTTAAATTCGGAAAATAAATTATTTCTCTCCCTCACTGTTTGTTAGCTATTATTGTATATTTGTAAAAAAAATTAAGTCAAGTTCCTTAACTGAATGATAAAACTAAAAATAAAACACACTTTTAGAGTACTGTAATTATAAAATGAAATTAACAAAAAAAAGTATTTTCCAACTAATAAAAAAAGGAAAGAATATTTAAACTAAAAATATTCTTCGCTAGCTTTTATGGCAGTGTTTTTCCCAAATGAGTTGTACTTAACATTAAATTTAGAAACAATTTGTTAACAATATATTCGTTTTGAAGACAAATATTTGCGATTAACGTATATATTAATAGCAGTGCAGTAGCAGTGACTTAATGGCAGATATAATATACA
>JAQFYX010000007.1:0-11183 GCA_034695105.1 Ctenobelba pectinigera | reverse complement strand
AAAATTTTCTGAACACACGAAATCACATTATATCGTGTGATATGATAGAGAAGGAGTATTATAATGAAATGATTAATAACAGTATTCATCGATTTGGAAACAATCTGAAACCATTAATGGATGATAATTATTAATTAATTAACTAATTTGAACAATAAATTCATTGATTAGATTTGCGTTTCTAAATAGATATTAATGGGAGATAAGGAATTAGAAGATGATTAGAATAGACTATTCAATAGAATGCCTTATAAACTAATAGTAAGAACAATGAGATGTAAATTCTGTAATGAAAGACTTGCCTCAACTTCTCTGTTCCGTTCTGAGCGATCGTAAATTTAAAATGAAAAAACTACTATTAAATGATTAATTAAAGTTTCGGGAAATTCTTATCAAATATAATAAAATGAATAAAAGTTTATGACAGAGCCTGAGCCTGTGGTGGAGAGAGAGTGTGTAATATTAAGTCAGAGTAATATAAAAGAGATCGATAGCTGGGAATTGAGAAAAACTAAAAGTGGATTTCACTACAGAAGTATTGGAAATGCGTTCAATACTATAACTATAATAAAGAATAGTAGTGTATGTATCGGGAGGAGAGCAAGAGAAACGAGTAATATATATAATATAACTTATATAAAGGCCATATAGACATACAGACTATATTTTGCTATTTGTTGTTTAGGCACTTATACCCCATAGAATTGAATAGAACTAAACACTGAAGAATGTAATGCAAAACTCTAAGCAATGCAACTATTCCTTCCACATCTCTCTCTCTCTCTCTCTCCCTCTCTCTCTCTCTCTCTCTCTCTCTCTCTCTAAAAAACAGATATTCAAACATTGAAAGCTATGTTTTAGATTAAATTTAATTCATTTGAATTAAAGAACAAATTGAATATTTTTATTTTTTTTATAAGACTTCAAGAAATGGATTTTTCAGACGTATTAACATTCGTAAAGACATACAAAAGAAGAAAACTTTTTTCTATTATTGTATTCAATTGTATAATAATTTGCCAAAAATTATTCGAGAAATTTCTAATTTAAATAAATTTGTAAATGAACTAAATTTGTATTTATGAATAATCGTTTGTATTTTAAGACAAGTTCTTAAATAAATTATTATTATTTTATTATTTTAGTATTATTTTGCAAAATCAATATAATGTATTGCCAATAAATGTTTCATGTTACATGAATCATGTATAAATAGTTTACGGATATATCCTATTTCAGTAATATTTATAAATATTTTTAATGATATTAAAAAGCGACTTTCTTTTAATTATAAAATTATAAATTATAAATTTGTTCCTTATCCCTGATAGTGACCCACGGTGATTTTATAATTATGAAAAGTGTTTAAAATATTTAGTTATATATTTAAATATATTTAGTTATATTTATATATATTTAAATTGTATTACATAATATTTCAAATAGACTTATGAATTATTTTATTTAATATGTAAAACTATGATTGGAATTCTAAAATCTATGCAGAATGTAAGCTAATACTGTTTATAGCAGAGAACCTTTGGAATAGAAGTTTGAAACTAATTCATTGGATTTCTTAATAATAAGGAATGAGTTATATTAAGGAATCCTTTGAGGAAGTTTCAAAATTATGTATATGTAGCTTGCAGGCCCTAATATGCAAAAAAAATTCCGATGTCTAGGAACAGCATACTATTTGATATAAAGTTAGCCATTACAACTATATAGCTTGTATATACTTTGGACCAGAAAGTAACATATACGGTTTTTAGCATACAAATGTATAATATGACCGCCATTGATTACCAATTGGCTGGCATCGGCAAGGGATAGGGGGAAAATAATATTTATTGGCAATAGAAATAAAACTCTCATTGAAAAGCATTACATTTTTTACGCATACACACTAATACTCAGGCCACACATTTGGCCTGAGTATTAGAGTGTATGCGAAAAAAATATAATGCTTTTCAATGAACGTTTTATTTGTATTGTCAATAAATACTGTTTTTCCCCTCTCCCTTGCCGATGCAAGCCTATTGGACGGAATTTCAGCTAAAAATGCTTATATTGTGTAACTTTAAGTATTGCATATAACATATTAGTTTTTGTCATTCAAAATGACGTCTATTCAGAGAAGCGCTCGAAACCAACTTATTTATTTTTGTAAATTTATTTAATTAGTAGGAATATCACAAAAAGAATAAATTAGTTCATTTAGAACGCTCTTCTCTGACTGCATGACTTCTGAATGACAAATTAGCTCTACTAAAAGTTAAACCATCCAAATATCTTTAGCTGAAAAATCGCCTCAAATAATATTTTAATCTTTCGCATTACAAAATATAATCTGCTAAATATTTTCTTATCCAATATAGATAATACGTGACTAATTAATGGGTAAAATAACAGTCGAACACATCTGTCGCCTGACATTCTATGGCCTTTGCGTTGGCGTATCTGTATATCAATTACAACTGTTGTGCGAAAATTATTTCTCTTTCGAGACCATAACTGACGTCAAGTACGCGAATGAATCACTCGTACGACTGCCGGCGCTTACTATCTGTGTCCGTAAGTGGGAAGCCATTCGACGGACATTTACCCCATTATTGTTCTCAAATGAATCAGAATATATGGAAAAGAAAAACGATTTTTACTTTATTTTCAAAAGCTTAAACAAACTGACCATTGCCGAACAGTTCCATGTATTATTAGATTATCATGATATATTTGGTAAGTCATGCATTGTATTGCGACCGAAACGTATGTTTCAGAATGGCAGCAGATTTCAGGTCAAATGCGAAAAGATAGCACCGATTTGGCGCTCAATAGACAAGTATTTTATGTGTTTTACTCTATTCAGTCAACTACGTACAGAGAGAATGTCAAATAATACCAAGCTTATTAATAATGATCATGATAGTGTTATCAATGATAGTGAACATTTAATTGAAATTACCAGGGAAAAGTCTGGAATACCTATGATAAGGTTAGATGTTAATAAGACAATATTTTATGTATTTACCATATTACATTCTCCACGCCATCTAATTTGGGACATAAACGGTGACTGGAATTCAATGTCAACAGACATACGCAATATCTCAAACTTTAGCATAAAATATAAGACCAGTTCCGTTCAGTTACTGCCCAAACCATTCCCAACCGATTGCACTACTCTATGGCGCCGGCAGGGCGTCTATGATCGAAATGAATGCCTGGCCTATAGAGAATCAATGATGGTTAGGCGATATTTTAATGCAAGTGATGGAAATTATCTGTCCTATGCGTCGATTGACTCACGATTTACGGCTAAACACTATGTAAAGAGATTTAATGATAGTCTACGTCAAGAGCTGCTCCAGAACTGTCCGAATCAATTGCCGTGTCATCAGGAGTACTATGAACTCTATGAGTCATACCGACGGTCATCGAACATATATAGTGACACTCGTATAAATATTCGTGTGCCTCGACTGCCCGAACTAACCGTCCGATACGTCCAGAAAATGACCATGGTTGACTTTCTAACCATGTTCGGCAGTACATTCAGTCTCTGGTTCGGGCTATCCGTCTGCCTATGCGTCCACTATCTCGTGACGGGCTGTCGCTTATTGTATAATACGGTTTACGTGCGACTCTCGCAGCACATGTATCGCATCTTTAATTACACATTCCGTTTCCGGAACACAACTCTAATACAACACATTAATCTGCAGCCCATAATCAATGCAAATGTTATCATTACAAATAGCATAGAAACAGATCAACCATAGAAATACTGGATACCCAACCGGATTCATGAATATTATCTTATTCTATTTGATAAGTTTCAATATATATCATTTCTTATTCATTTTAAGATTAAGAACCTTTTCGTACGATAATGTCTATTAATGAACAAGGTGTTCAGATCTTATGTTAAAGTTTTAAATTTGGTAAAGTTATGGTGTTATAGATCATTGTTGGATCTTTTTTTACTAGAGTGATCTGTTCCATGCAATGAGGCACAGAGATCCAGAATCAATTTATCCATATTTTATTGAATCAATCCTATTATAGTATGCATTCAATTTATTCAAGCTTAATAATTTTATAACACTTGAACAGGAAAAAAATTTATATGATTAATAAATTATAATTAATTAAGAGATTTAAATATTTATATAACTGCGGCCAATAGACTGTTCATTAGCCGCATGTGTTATGCTGTCGGGTCAGTATGTTATCCTTTAACGCAGGTGTAAACATAGCAGTTCTCGTCTTTTTTGTCGTCGCAACTGGTTTCCTTGCATTCCAGAGGCACACCATCATTATCATTACAGCAGGGATAATCCTGGCCATTTGGGTCACATTTTACATCCACTTTATGACAGTCTTTATCACCATTGCCACCAGTATTGTCACCCGTTTGCTGACTATAGCCGACAACGATAACCAGAATAGCAGCGAAAAGAAGATATTTCCAAAACAGGACAGTCATGGCGCTGACGGCAGGTGTGACGTCTATTGAGAGAAATGTTTGTTTCTTATTATATAATGTTTATTACTAGGTTCATAATTCTTAATTGTAATTTAATTAAAAAGAAGAGGTTTAAATATAAATTAAATTATATAAACAAAGAAATAAAAACTAGTATCACTACTATCCCTGTAACATTTATTAGAATAGGTTAGAATTCAACGAAAGTCTAAGAACGGGCTGTACCCTTGCAGAAAATTATATTCTGAATATTTATATTATAAGCGAGAGTTAAAATATAGTTTAAACAAGGCAGGAGCATTACTATAGTCTCCGCTCTAATGACAGTCTGATTAAAGATAATTTTATTTAGTGATCATTATTAATTAAAGCATTGTCGATTTCTAATCTATAAATTATAAGTACGCAGATGAACATTCAGTATTAAATTTATTTTCTTACAGAAAATAACACTTTGTTTTGAAATTTAAAGCCTAATAATTCCAATGTATATGTGATATATTGATTGAGTAAATAAAATCAAATACTGAATGTTCATCTGCGTAATTATAAGATATTAAAACAATTTAACATAGTGTCGCTGACGATACGCGAGTGCTAAAATATTATACGCAATCAAATTATGTTGTTGTTGTTATTCATGCACGTGGCTTGCTCTCAGAGCTATCTCATTCACTGCCAAAAAAACAAGGCCATGATTCACGACGTCACTCAAAAGTATGGTTGCTAGGATAGAGTGACAGTTTAAAGAAAACACACCTGAACCCTCCGTAAATGTCAGTTAAGAAGCTTAACCAACAGTATACTACCGATTAACCCACGGTGTGGGTTCGTTGAGGCCTTTGCGCTAAAGGCTTTGCATGAGTTTCAATTGAATTTTTTTGTTTCCCAAAAAACGAACGGGCCGCCTGTAGGGCTCGAATAAACAGCTCTCAAGCTCTATAGCGAGTACACTAACCACTATACCATAGCAAGCAACCAAACACGTCACACCGACGTAGACTAAAACTAAATAGATATATTATAAGTAATGCGCATGTGCCAGATGCCACTGGTGGCAAGGATTGCTTGCTATGCACTATACCACACTTGATGATATGCTATAGAATGATCCATGTCTATAGAAAGTCGAATCCAATAGCCCTGGCATATGGAAAGTCTAAAACAGGGGCCCAGGTATGTGGAGAGATCCAATATAGTAGTTTAGACCTATGGCGATACCAATAATGTAGCAAAAGCCTATGGAGATTCGAATATAGTGAACTAGGCCTATAGAGATTTCAATACTATTGCCTAGGCATATGGAGATACCAATCCAGTAGCCCAGGCCTATGGAAAGACCTTAAAATGGTCTAAGCCTATGGATATACTTATATAATAGTATAGACCTATGGAGATTCCAAAAGTAGTCTAGGATCACGGCGAGTCTATACATAAGCCTGGGCTTATGGAGAGTTCAATACAATAGCCAAGTCTTATGGTTTTACTAATAAAATTACATAGGCCTATGGAAATACCAACCCAGGCCTATAGAGATAATAATAAAATAGCTTAGATGGGGGCAGTAACACGCACTCTGTAGAAGTCATACAAAGATCTGAAAGTTAATCAACATCGACTCGAGTAGCGTTTGAGACGGAGTCCACCTGGGAATGTATGGGTCCGGACATAAAAACGATAAAAGTTTTTCTCTACATATACTGCCTGTGACGAAGTGGTTGCCTCACCTGACTCATCATCAGCCTTAGACCCATAGTATCACAATATATATAATGTAAATAAAAATGATTGTAATCTAAACTGATATGATACTATGCGAAATGTCAAATATATATAATGGCTTTATATGTAAACCAGCATTCATGTTGATATAGATGCCAATAAAGATTGATTTGATTTGATTTAATTTGATTTGATTTGTATTGTTATCTCCGTAGACTTGTGCTATTTTAAGAACTTTCATAAGCCAGGCCTACTGGATTGGTATCTCCATAAGCCTTGGCTATAGTATTGGATTCTTTATAAGCCAAGGGCACTATGTTGAAATCTCCATAGGCCTTTGCAAGAGTATTGGTAGCTCCATAAATTTAAGTTACTGAAATGTTCTCTTCTTAGTCCTGGCTACTGTATGGACTGTTCAGAAAACAGAGATGGTTTTATTGGATTCTCCATATACCTAGGCCCCTGTGTTAGATTTGTGCTATTAGATCAGGGCAATTAGATTTGACTAAATATATTAGCACACGCGTAGCCTATGCGTTACATAATTTGATTATGTTTAATATATTAGCACAGGCGTAGCGTGTGCGTCACATAATTAGATAGATTTAAAATATTTATCATTCATAGATTATAAATGGACAAAGGTTTAATTAAAAATGGTCTCTGTATATAATTATATTTCACAAGAAACTTCTAAGAGCGGAGTCTATAGTAATGCTCCATACCTTGTTTCTTTAAATGAAATAATCATATTATACCATTTTTCTGTGGCAATGAATTAAAATATAAGGTATTTTAAGCATTTTGGAGTTAACTTTCAATAAGAATAATTGTTTTATATTAGCGACAATTAAAAATATTATATCGCTGATTTTGCCTACTAACTTTTATTCTGATGCCCGTATTCACGAAACCTTTAGCACTACATTTTATTCTAATCTTCAAAGTCCATGATTTATCACCAAATTATGAAATTACAGTCCCTACTCATGAAACCTAAACTAACCAAATAAAGGTCAGACAGACGCGGACTCGAACTCAATATCTGAACCTTCGCTACATTATTAAGAATAAGAAGCATTAAATATCTGAGCATTAAATGCCACGATTACTGCTTATCGTGGCATTTATATAAAGTGAAAGCATTTAATAGTTAGTTTTATTAAATAGAAAAAGTAAGTTTTCTGATGTTCTGAAAATTTTCTTATAGTATAGGCATACAGTATATTGTTTTAAAAGTGATGGTGGTTTATAAAATGTTTTATTTTGTATGATTGGTTCACATTAGCATTCATTTAAGTGTAATGATGGGTGATCTATGTTTTTTGAAAGAATAATAATACGTACCCTTTCTTGTTAATTATAATTGTTAAATTGCTAAACAATGAAAATAAATTGAAAATGGACGGAAAATATTTTTCTTATTTTTTTTATTTATAACACTATAACCATATGTGTTCTCACTTGGCAAGTGATGTGGCAAAAGATTTTATTATTTATTATATTAATTAAATTACTTTTTTGGAAAAAATACACGACTGAGTCTGCGTTATATAAATAATGAATTGGAATGCTTAATTATAATTTGTAAAAAATTATATAACTTACGAGATATATGGTTACCTGTTTTGAGAAAAGAATTTATCATTGAACTAAAGAATAGAATTCGGGAAAGAATATAAATCAACAAAGGACTACTCTGCCGCATAAAGTACATGAATATAAACTTTTCACATTGATTAGAATTAATGGATTTGAATATTAATGGGTTTATATCCGCGTTAGTATTTTTTCCTTATTTAAAATCACAGAAAAATGTTAATCTATTTAATTGGGTTAACATAAAAGATCATTTATGTTAATAGATTTTATGATATTTATTTTCAATAGTCAGGTGCAATAGAATATTTGCATAGATTTCTATAAGATATCAACTATATTTGTCTAAAATCAGCTTGTAAATCATATTTAATAGGATGTAAGTTACTAAGTTACTACATCATGTAACTTCAATATTTTGATATAAATTCTGTAAAACATTTTCATTCTTATAATTTTAATTTCCATTTTTTAATATTATTAACAGATTTTCTATTAAATTATTTAAGTTTATTTCTATTGGTTATTGTTGTAAATTAAACTGGCTTTAATAATGTATAAATTAACTAACTAGTAAGCTGTTATATTTTATTTTATATAATAAATAATAAAGAACAATTTGTCTATGAATTAGACATAAAGTTATTAAAGTTTTTTTTAAAAAAAACATTAATAGTATAAACCATTTTTGGTAAAAATTAACAATATATAAAATAAACTGTTTTTTTATTTAGTGCCAGTAAATTGTTCTCAGAAAACCGAATAATTTTATTATAAATTCTAATATAATATCAAAAAAAATTCTAATCTACTGTATATTCCGTCTGGTTGAACCAATACAGTGTTAAAACAAAAAAAATATTCAGTCATATACAGTATATTTTAAAATAAATATTCTAACAAGAATTTCCATTCAATATGAGGATGATAAATTTTCTATTAATTTTATTAGTTATCTGCTGTATTTCAGTTGGAAGCCATTATGCCTATAACATACCAGCAATGATAAAAATTCAGCATGATGCTAGAATTTCGAATGATTCTCAGGACAATCATACGACCGGCCGACTGGCATCCCCTGGCGACCAGATTAGACGGAAGCGACAGCCGGAAGTCACAATCCCGGGTACGTACTGAGAAATATTGCCCGATGATGAAGAACTTGGATATTTTGATGAAGTGGATAGTTGCTGTAAAGATCATGATCAATGTTCGTCATTACATATTAGTTTCTTGGAGCAAGCTTGCGGCGAAGAGTTTGTGCACCTTTGGTTTCCACTGTGAGTCATAGCTATATTGGAAATAGATGTGAATATATATACCTAAGTTCGCGCGTATAAACCGCGGTTTATCTGTATAAAAAAGTGAAAAAATCCTAAAAATATTGACTGCGGTTAATACGAGGGGTGCGGTTTATGTGTGAAATAAATAACAGAAATAAAATCTAAAATATTTATTAAAATACGTTTTAGAAATACATGAACTATTTAAATCCTTCAGATTCTTCATAAGATCCAGTTTCAAAAGTATCTAATATTTGAATTAATTCTTCAGGCAAATCATTGTCTTGACATGTCTCTTCATACTAGAATCCACAGAATCTGAGTCAGAATTTGCAAATATTTGGCAAATATCTGCTTTATTTAATCAATTATTAATTCGATAAATTGATATCAGCTCATATAGAGTGAAAAATAATGAAGACTTCTATCTTACATGACTTATAAAATCAATTATCTTAAGAGATTGATAAAACTATTTCTAAGAATCTTTTCAATATTACTAAAAATATAATCATTTTTTTCATCTGAGTATTTCATTTAAAATGTAGTATGTTATGTATGGTCAGTTTGAATATCATTCCTAGTTTGAGACATTTTTGCTTCGTATCCATTGAAGTATACATTCAATATAATACTTTAAACTTGATCGCATGATAAATAATAAAATGACCATAACTTTTTTTTGGCAAAGTTCAATACCAGGCAAGCCCATCACTATGGTTATAGTTGATAAATATGGTGCGGTTTATACGGGGGTGCGGTTTATCTGTCTATTATTTTTTCACTAATTATTTTATAATTTTTAATGCTGCGGTTTATACGGGGGGTGCGGTTTATACGCGCGAAATTAGGGTATATCATTTATAAAAAAATTTAACATGGATTTAGAATTTTTAAAATACTGATCTTGATTTTAATAAATTATTCTAAAAAATGTATACCATCCACAATTTAAATCTATCAAATATTTTAAGCATTTTATATAAAAATACGTTCTATTATAAATTTTTACATGGGACATCTTTTGGACAATAATATTTTACTAATTTAAAAAATCACCAGAACTCCATATTTTTTATAAAAAATTAATTATTGTAATGTTCAGTTTATTACGCTCAGTCTTTACCTCCATCAATATACAGATACTGTATATCCATGTACAGTATATAAATTTTAATTTAATATTGTACAAGCAGACCCGCTTTAAAAACAACCCTTCGGTAGTTCGCTTTAAAAGATGTCTGGTTTCAAAACAGACATGTTATGCAGGAGTTTTCAAGCTTGTTATGTTTTAGTGATTTGAGAATAAGAATGTAATATCTTCTGAGATATCTACTTTAAAATGATTTTCTTTAAATTTTCTAGGAAAATAAATGTTGAGAAAAAGAATTCCTAATGCATATATGCTCAGCGTTAAATAATAACGTAAAAACATGTAATAAATAAGCATGGAATTTAGAAAATTGAGACGACAAATCTTTTATCAATATAGCTGCAGATTTAACCTTCTATCCATATCCTGCTCTAAATAAGCCCTCGAATGCTAAACACTTCTAGAATCTCACATATATAGAGAATTATTACTTTTGTGCATTACGTGTCAATATTAATCCCAGAATGTTCTTAAAGAACGGTAACTACCGGAGGGTATACATTAATATGAATATAAAAAATACACACCTCTTATTTGTGTACAAATATTAATGAAACTCTAATTCACTTTTCTGCTTTCGCTGTCATCACCGGTATTGGAGTAGCAGTGAATGTGACTGTGACCAGCAATTCAGGGCATGCCTGCAAGGAGTTGATGGTGACATCGATAATATTGCTTTGGCTCAAGTGATTTTAGAATACTACAATGGGTTGATTACGGAATGCATCCAGGACAATGGAGACGGGACGTGCACTGTTGTTGACAGTACTAAATAATTGTATCACAAATTATTGTAAATGAATTGGGGCAAATTTTGATTTTATTTATAAACAAATAGCACAAAATTATTTGACAGTATATTACTATGGAAAGCACCAGCTCATCAGTTGAAATATCAAGGGCACAATACTACTACATTGAGCTATTGATTTCTGTTAAA
>JAQFYX010000006.1:0-11263 GCA_034695105.1 Ctenobelba pectinigera | reverse complement strand
GAGAGAGAGAGAGAGAGAGAGAGAGAGAGAGAGAGAGAGAGAGAGAGAGAGGACGCGCAGCCGCAGTCGGTGGCGCCGTCTGCCGGCAGTGACGGGAAGAGAGCGAGAGTTTGAAGACTTTTATTTCAGATAATGAACGGAAGAATGGCTTTTCGGGTCTTCGGGTAGTCGTGGAAGTGCTGTAAATACCAGCGATGGTTGAAGAGACCGACGATTATCTGATTCGTGACGACAAAGGAGCAGACCATCCACCACGTGGTGCTCCGGCCTGACAGCACGAGCGAGAGGGACAGGTAGATGAGGATCTCGGCCAGGTAGTGCGGACAGGACACCAGCTCGAACCAGTCGCCTCTGGGGATGGAGTGGCGGTACGTGACGACGCGTCCTGCGAGAGAGAGGCGCGTGAGAGCCAAGAGATGGCGCTTTCGTTCGCTTTCGAGACAAACCTTTCGAGTCTTTCCTGAGTTTCGCTAAAATCACGTGACTTTTGAACTGAACGAACGAAGCGAAGGCGAAGAGCGCGCATCCCATCACGTGATTGGCCGTCAGGAAGTGGGACCAGTGGACGGGCGTCGGGGGCGCGCTGGCAAAGCCGTCGGCTTCGGCCAGGAGGGAAAGGCCGACCCCGAAGTAGAAGCTGAATCCGCACAGGTAGTGGACCAGGGCCATCCGGCCGTCGCGCGCGTAGATCGACAGTCGCGTGCACTCGTAGAGGCGGCGCGTGACCTGCGCCTCCATCAGGACCATGGCCAGGGTGACGGAGGCGGCCGACACTGCGGAGGCTGTGGTCACGTGTCTGGACAGAGAGAGTCGGACTGACCTGTTGTGCGTCTGCGCGGACCGACGAACGCGTCGAGCAGGAGAGCGATGAGTGGCGGAACCGCCGTCTCTCGGGTGGCGTAGACGCAGAACACGGCGTACAGGAGGAAGACGTAGAAGACGGTCGCGAAGACGTAGAAGTGGAAGAACCATCTGCGGAGGGGACGGGTGGGTCAGACACAGGGACGCTGAGGTGACCTACTTTTTGGGGATCTGGAAGTCCTTGGTGGCGGTGCTGGTGCGGGCCTCGGGCGCGGTCTTGCCATACCTGAAGACGCGCTGCAGAGCGTCGGGCACGAGCGCAGAGCAGAAGAGCGCGAGCGGCCCGAAGAGCGCGACGGAGGCCGAGAAGGAGATCCACTCGGCCGCTAAGAGGTTCGTGTGAGGCATTGATGGCTCGGTTTGGCAGTCATTTGAGGACTGTTTGGCACAGAAAGCAAATGAACTCTGATTTGAACCCCAAATGGCATTCGATTTCGACACACATTTCCATTAAGAGGTCAGTGACCCGAAGCATGCGCTCAAAACACTTTCTATGTGTGTCACGAGTCGTGAGTTTATTGTTGTAATGAAAGAGAATTTTTACAAATATTTACACTTTTATTAAAGTTTAAATAAAAACCGCCGTTTGGGAGGACTGGAGGAGGCGCGCGCCCGGAGCCGGCTCTCCCTGTGGCAGCCAGTCGTGGGCCGACACGGGGCTGGACGTCGACGGCGACGAGATCCACGTCGACGGGCTGTCTGGGGACGGGGTCAGGTAGGACTCGGGGGGCCGGGGCGTCTGCTGGTGCGCCCAGGTCTGGACGGCCGAGCGCTGCTTGAAGGACAGCGAGTCCTCATAGGTGGGCGGCGGCCGGCCGGGCGGACTGACCAGTGGAGGGCTCAACTCGTAGAGCTGAGTGTTGCGCGGTGGTGGCAGTGGGGGCCGGGCGGCGGCGGCCAGGCCTTTGGGGCGGCGCTGAGCCGTGCGCTGGCTTTGCGGTGAAATGGGGTTCTGATTGGTCGGCAGCGCTGATGACGTCATGTTTGGGACGAACTCGTCGAGAAGGGCCACAATGTCGGTGTGCATGCGCTCGAGGGCGACGTCGCGCGGCAGTCGGTCCATGTGGTCAGTGATGTCGCGGTTGGCGTGCGACTCGAGGAGAAGGCGCGCGCACTGGAAGGCGCCCTCTCTGGCGGCCAGGAAGAGCGGCGTCTCCTCGCGCTGGTTCTGCGCGTCTCTGTTGCAGCCGTTGTGGAGGAGAACGCGCACTGCATCGCAATTGTTGACCGAAGAGGCCCAGTGGAGAGCTGTCTTTCCGCAGTCGTCCGAAGCGTTCAGATCGCACTCAGACATCACCAGCTGATCCAGCATTCCCTCGTTGGCCAGACGCGCCGCCAGAATCAGAGGAGTCGTGCCGTCGTTGGCGCGTGCGTTCAGATTCGTGGAGCGGTTGCGCAGAAGGATCTCAAAGACTCCGCGCGCGTCCGACGCGATGGCCGTGTGGAGCGGCGTCCGGCCGGTGGCGTCCTGGGCGTTGCAGTCGGCGCCGGCGTCCAGCAGGCGTTTGGCGGCGTCGGCCCGGGCGTAGCGCGCGGCCAAGTGCAGACTGGTCTCTTGGGTTCGGTCGCACGTGAGGCCGACGTTCGCGCCGTTCATCAGCAGGTCGTGAACGGCATTGCTGTCCGACTGACACGTGTCTGGATTGTCGACTGTGATCACGTGGTGCGGAAAGGCCGCCGCGACCATCAGTGGCGTCATTCCGTTCGGCCCAATGGCGTCGATGGAGGGCGTGGCCAGGGGTGGAGTCATCGACTCGGCGTTGTAGGCGTCGTAGTGGGCGTGACTCCACGTCCGGCACTCCATGGGCTCCTCATAGATGGCGCTCTTCTCGTCCATCAGATCGTCTCTACTCTTGAAGTGTCGCATCTCCTGGCCGTCCGGACGGCCCGTTCTGGCCACTCCCGTCGCCCGACGGCGTGCTGTCCGGCCGTAGTCACCGCTGGCCGCGTTGGCCGACGCGTTCTGCTGGTGTCTGTCGCGCGCCGAATGACTCAAAGAGCTGTTGAAGAAGCCCTCGGGAAACCACGTGATGCCTCGCGAGACCTTCTTTCGGTTCGTTGTGACGAGCACTCCGACGAACGCCCCGCCCACCAGCAGAATCACCACCGCCACGGCCACGTAGGTCAGGCCGTGCGGCGAGTCGCCCGGCAGCACCTTCGTCGCGGCGTCCGTCGCGTCGATGCCCAGGATGTCGAAGCCAGCCATCGCGCGCAACGCCGACGGATCACGTGTTTGGGACGCGAAGAGGAAGGACGCGATTTGGCGCGCGCTGTCGAAGCACTGCTGTCCACAGCGCCTGTTGTCCACCGAAAGGCGCAGTTGCGTCGCGTGCGTCCCGTTGGCCCGGATCTCGCGCAGACGCACCACCGACCCGATCACGGTGGACAGTTGTCTGAGGAGGGTGCTGAGCGTCAGGCGTGAAGAGTCGCTGTTCTGCGCGAGAAGACTGAACGGCGCGTCAATAGTCAGAAGAAGATCTCCTCTGAAGTCCTCCAAAGAAATGTCTTCTTGTTCGCAGTCCAGGCCATCCCACGCGCACTCGGCGTTGTTGCAGCCCGAGTCGCACCGGCCGTTGGCGTAGTTGGCGGCGCAGTAGCTCTCGTACATCTCGTTGCACGTGCGGTCCGACCGCTCGACCCGACAGTCCATTCCATCGAAAAGACATTCTTTTGAATTGCATTCCACGTGACAAATGTCGTCCGCGAAGTGCGCGCGACAGAACTCCCCCGAAGGACACCCCGACCACGGGTTGTCTCTCAGGACTGACGACTCGCAGTAGAAGCCGGAAAAGCCCGGTGCGCACATGCAGCGCCACGTGTTCGCTCCGTCCAGACACGTGCCGCCGTTCAGACACGTGACGCGCGCGCAGTCGTCAATGTTCTGCTCGCAGTAGCGTCCGGTGAAGCCTGGGTGGGGGAGGGAGGGGGGGGGGGGTTAGAAGTGCTTATAGTGACTACTGGTCAACTGGTGGGAAATACCTTGTGCACAGACGCACTGGAAGTTGGCCTTCAGGTCGACACAGCGCGCGCTGTTCTGACACGGATTGTCCAGACATTCGTCGATCTCTTTCTCACATCGATGTCCAGAGAAGCCCTTCGGACAGCGACACGCGTACGCGTTCAGCTCGTCCTCACACGTGCCGCCATTCAGACACGGATTGGAAGCGCACTCGTCGACGTCCGACAGACAGCGCGCGCCGAAGAAGCCGCGCGGACACAAGCACTTGAAGGCGTTCTGTCGGTCCAGACATTGGCCGCCATTTGCGCACGGATTCGACGCACACTCGTCCACGTCCTGCTCGCAGTGCGCGCCCGAGAAGCCTGAGGGAGAGTGTTAATAGACAGAAGACAAGCAACAAAGAGAGGACAGACCTGCGGGGCAGTGGCACTGGTAGCGGCCGACGAGGTCCTGACACTGACCGCCGTTCAGACAGTTGTTGTGCGCGCAGTCGTCGACATTCGTTTCGCACTTAAGACCAGTAAAGCCTGAGAACGAGAGTCTAATAATAGTCGCGTGTATTTGTGGCCCATTTCTCAGTCTATTCTGAGAACGTTTGGCCCAATTATGACGTCACAGAGAGGCTACTGACCCATTGGACAGATGCACTGGTAGTCGGCCTTCAGGTCCACACATCGGCCGTTGTTCTGACACGGACTGGACAGACACTCGTCGGTGTCCTTCTCGCAGCGCAGACCAGTCCAGCCCCGGGCACAGTGGCACTGGAAGGCGTTGTTGTCGTCTTCACACGTCCCGCCGTTCAGACACGGGTTGGACGCGCACTCGTCCACATCGGACAGACAGCGCGCGCCGTAGAAGCCGCGCGGACACTGACACTTGAAGGCGTTGGGCCGGTCGTGACACGTGGCGCCATTAGCGCAGGGGTTGGACGCGCATTCGTCGACGTCCTGCTCGCAGAGCGCGCCGGAGAAGCCTAGGGAGGGGAGGGTGAGTGCGACACTGGGACAGGGTGGGCCATACCTGGGGGGCACTGGCAGTGGAACTTGCCGATGAGGTCGAGACAGGTGCCGCCGTGACGGCAGGGGTTGGACCAGCACTCGTTGACGTTGTACTCGCAGTTGGCGCCCGTCGTCCCCAGAGGGCAGTCACACGCGTAGCCGTTCTGGTGGTCGCGACACGTGCCGCCGAACTGACACGGCGTGGACAGGCACTCGTTGATGGGGGACTGGCAGAGCAGGCCGGTGAAGCCCGGGTCGCAGACGCACGTGAAGGAGTTGACCTGGTCGAGACAGCGGCCGCGATGACAGGGCGAGGACTGGCAGTCGTTGACGTTGAAGTCGCACGTGAAGCCCTGGAAGCCCAGAGGGCACAGGCAGGAGAAGGCGCCGACCTCGTCGCGACACGTGCCGCCGTTGAGGCAGGGGCTGGAGTAACAGTCGTCGAGATTGCGCTCACATTTCGGTCCTTCGAAGCCGACGGGACAGAGACAGCGGTAGCCGTTGATGAGGTCCGTGCAGAGGGCGTTGTTGGCGCACGGGTGGGACGCGCACTCGTCCACGTCCACCTCGCAGTGCACGCCCGTGTAGCCTGAGGGAGGGGTCAGAGGTCAGACACAGCACACAAAGAGCAAAGAGCAATACAGACCAGGCATGCAGACGCAGCGGTAGGAGCCGCGCTCGTCCAGACACGTGCCGTCGTTGAGACAGGGACTGGAGTCGCACTCATTGATGTTCACTTCACAGCGCGGGCCGGCGAAGCCCAGGGCGCAGTCGCAGCGGAAGGAGCCGGGCGTGTTGACGCACGTGCCCCCGTGCTCGCACGGAGAGCCCGACTCCCGGCACTCGTCCACGTCTTGCGTGCAGTCGACGCCTTTGAAGCCGACCGGACACGAGCACAGGTACGTGCCGTCGATGGGCGACGTGTCGCAGATGGCGCCCGCTAGAGGGAGACCAGTTAGCTTAGGTATGTGTCTTCGTGTGACCTTTGACCTACCGTGACAGGGGTTGGAGGCGCATGCGTCGTCCAGATGGCACAGCAGACCGGTCTTCCCGGGCGGGCACTGGCAGTAGAAGGAGCCGACGCGGTCGTGACACGTGGCGCCGTTGAAACACGCGGCGGCCGCGCAGTCGTCGATGTTGTCGGCGCACGTGACTCCTGTCCATCCGTTGACACAAATGCACGAGAAGGCGCCCAGGGAGTTGACGCACGTGGCGCCGTTCTGACAGACGTGCGGCCGGACGGCGCACTCGTCGACGTCGCGCGAGCAGTAGGGGCCGGTCCATTGGGGCGGGCAGGCGCACGTGTAGGTGTTGAGTCCGTCGCGACAAGAGCCGCCATTTTGGCAGAGATTTCCTCCGCAGTCGTCGACATTGGTCTCGCAGTGCGCGCCCGTGAAGCCGACGGGGCACTGGCACGAGTAGCTGAGGGTCTGGTAGTGCGGGACGCAATGGCCGCCGTTGAGACAGCGGTCGCGTTCGCACGGGACGTACCGCTGGTCGCAGTGCTGTCCAGTGAAGCCTCGGTTGCAGTTACAGCGGAAAGAGCCCATTGTGTTCAGACACACGCCCTGACCCGAGCACACCTCCCGGCCCCCCTCCGAGCACTCGTCCACGTCGTGCGTGCAGTGCTCGCCCGAGAAGCCCGGCTGACACTCGCACGTGTAGCCGCTGTCCGCACGCGACACGCATTTCGCGCCGTTTCGGCACTGATTGGTCGCGCAGTGGTCTCTCAGGTGACAGCGCTCGCCCGTCCATCCCTGGGCGCACTGGCACTGGAAGTCCTGCAGCGAGTTCTTCAGCTGACATCTGCCGTCGTGAAGACACGGGTTTTGGTCGCAAACGGACGGCAACTGAATCTCGCAGAGACTGGCGCTGAAGCCCAGACGACACACACAACGGAACTGCGGCGACACCGACGACACTGACGACGACGACTGGACGGCCGTTATGCACGTTCCGCCGTTGAGACAGCGGTTGGCGCCGAAACACGGGTTCGCGTGCTGACAGTGAGTGCCCACCCATTGGGCCGAACATCTGCGGAACGGGAGGTGTGAGAGGGGAACGGCATAAGAGCTTTGAATACTGACCGACAGAACGAGTGGTTCGGCCGCAGAGGACTCGTCACGCATTCCTGGCCATTGAGACAGGGGTTCGGGTCACATGACACGATGGACTCTGCGGGGAGAGAGGGGTCAGTGGGAGTCTAAGGGGGCTCGCGATGGCTTACGGAGCGCATTGTTGGCCAATTGGTGGGAGAGTTGAAGGCAAAGCGCGAGCAGAAGCGATGCCAACAGAAAAGTCATTCTTTCTATACTTTTTGAGACCACTTGTTGTCTCGAGTATTGTTGTCACGTTCTGTCAGGTCTGGCCGTCAGTCAAGATGGCCGTCCCTTTGCCGTTCACTTTCGGACCAGTTTTGAGTCATTTTCGGACGAAAAGAGTCGGAAATCGAACGGAAATTACGAAAAGTTTTGATTAAAAGTCAATTGAAATGAGAATTGAATTCAAACACAAAGCGATCGTTGAGTGCCAGCACTCGACGGAATGGCGGTTCTGATGGGAAAAACTTTCAGCCAATGAGAAGTGTGGGATCGGAGGGCGAATGCCTGGAATGCGAACAGCGGTTCACACACTCTCTGAGCGAACATCTGCTGCTGTCGTCCCAAACGACTCAACAGTCGTCCCAAACAGTCGTCGAAAACGAGTCCCAAAGGGAACGACATCTGAACAGTGAATGAGCGCTGAATGAGGACTCAATGAGAGCGTTCTCATGAACACAAAGACTAAACACTTATTATTCAGAAAACTATTTCCCATTTATTTCCCATAAAAGCAAATGATTTGTCGAGTCTTCGCGGCCTTCAGTCACTTCTGCCGACTGACCGCTCACCGCCGACTGACCGCAGGTCTGAAGGCCCCGGCGGTACACCTCAATCCCGTCGCCGCCACTGATGACGACAGTCCGGCCGCACCTGTCGTCCGGTGTGTTGTCGTCTGTCGTCTCGATTGACGTCAGAAACTGAGGAAAGAATTTGCGCTAAAAATAGGCAAAACAGACCATTTCAGGACAATTACCCGCACGTGACCCGTGTGTCCGTTCGGAACTGCAGGACAGAGAGGACAGGCATTAGTGCGTGTGCGGGGCAGGAATGGGGGAAAAACCCGTTTCTCAGGGAAAGAGGGCTTTGACTCGAAACGGAGGACAGAGAGGGCCGACAGATGGCGCCACTTGTCTGATATTTATACCGATTTCGAGCTGAAGAAGACTCGCGTCCAGAAGACAGATAATTCCGGCCGAAGTGCCGATCCATACGTTCTCCTGAGGAATAGAATGAGATAAGAGATGAAGAGATAAGCGATCTTTGGCTCACTTTGACGGCCAGTAATGACGAGATCTTAAGACATGCGCTCTTATGCTGTCGAATGATGTCTTCGCATGAGATTAAAGCTGAGGATTAGATCGGGATTAGGATTAAGGATTAGGATTAAGGGATTCTTTGAAGAGTGTTTTGAATGGAAATGATTGACAGATGAGTGAAGGGCTCGAGAGCTGAGATCACGTGAACGGAGAGCGAGTTGTGAGTGGAGACAAACACGCGCTGAACGACGACAACCATCGCTGTTATGAAGTCGTCTGTCGTCTCCTGTCGTCGGAGAGAGTCACGTGTCAGGACAGACAGAGAGAGAGAGGACAGACCTCTTTGAGGCGGTGCTCGCGCCGGGCGTTGAGGTCAGCGTCGCGCACAGTTATGCAGAGATTCACGTGACCACTGGTCCAGAGTTCGTCGCCGACGGCGCAGAAGCGGAAACAATCCGTTTGCTCGCGGATCACCGGAACAGTGTTCCAGACGCCCGAGAGTGGGTCTGGGGGGCGGGGAGGGGCAGTTAGAGGACAGTTAGACAGGAGAAGACAAGACAAGAGAAGACAAACCTCTGTGAAAGACAGCAATACTTTGATTCGAAAGTCCGACGAAAACGCGTTCAGAAAAGCAACTGAAATGAGAATTGTTTAGCGCGAGAGACGGCGCTCGGCATTCGCTCACCAGATGGCGTCGACGCGCGCGCTGAGCGTCACTTTGGACTTGTTCTTCTTGATTCTGTGGAAGAGATGACGTCATTAGGCGCGCGACAAGACTGACGAATGTCTGACCGAATGGCGTCGAAACAGGAATAGATGTGAACGCATGCGTCGTCCGTCCCGAACCACATCGTCGGCACATTGGCGTCCGTCGTCTTGACCGGCGTCTGGCCGTCGCTCTGGCCGTCAGAGTCGCTGACTGAGAGGGAGTGAGAGGGGGTGAGAGGGGCGGAGCTTACTCTCGGACTTACTGTCGGACTCTTCACTGGTTTGTGACGTCATTGAGAGAGAAATGGTTTCGGATTTCGGAACACAAGTCATGCAAAGAATCCTCGAATTGCAGACTCCATTGCACGAGACGATCGTCGGCTCGAGGGTTGCGCTGAAAAGCATTGTTCAGACAATTTGAGCTCAATTTTCAGCAATTTTTTACTTTTTCTTCCAAATGAGAGACAAAACACTGATTTGAGCGACAAATCCGTCGGAATTGCAAATCCAGACGTCTATTCGGAGGATAAGCCGTTAATCCCAATCCCAACTAATCCTCAGACTGACCTCCGACGCGACCGTTGGCGCCGACCGTCGGCGAAGCGCACGTGAACTGAAGGCCGGCGCGCGTCTTGCGAATCGGAAGAAAGCAGAGGAACTGCGGACTCGGAAGAAGAGGTTTTTCGGCCTTCAGTTCGCGGAATATTTGTTCGAACTTTCGGTCGAATTTCGGAATTAGTTTCGAGAAAATGGAGCCAAAAGTCAGACCTTTTGTCGCGAGTCTCGCGAGACGAATGCGAACTTCAATCGCGAGTCTAAGAGAGACGACAGTTAGACGACAACTCAGACGACAGACAGTTCTGACCGGAGAAGGCAGCGGTGGCGGACGTGGCGGTGGCGTCGGTGGGAGTGGTGGCGTCCGTCGAGTGGTGTCTGATCGACATCTCGAGATTCTTCTCCGAATTCTTCATTTCATTCATTCTTTTGTTTATATTTTGGTTTAAATCGGAAAAAACTGTTCGAAAAGAGAGTGAAAAGTGAGTCAAAACGCGAAAACATTCTTACAATTCATTGTTGGCGTTCGCGAGGAGAGCGACAGTCGCGACACAAACGACGTCTGCATTGTCTGCAGGATTTGGAGGTCGCGTTCGAGCACTTCCACCGACTGGTCGTCCACGAGGTTCTGGTCGGCCACGATGTCCAGGTCGGCGATCGGGAAGTGATTCAAGACTTTGTATTTGTTGTCTTCGAAGCGCTCGCTCTTTCGCTTCCCTTTCACTGAAACGATCACAAGAATGGCGTCAAAGAGCAGAAGCACGCGCTCTCTCTTCCGGATCAGACACACGACCACTGACTGCAGGACAGCGCCCGTCAGCGCCTGAACGGGCAGTCCGTCGCACAGGACGTCCAGTTGCGCGACACTCAGAGCGCTGTTGTCGTCCGTCGTCTGAGTTGTCGTCTGTCCTGTCGTCACGTTGTCGTCGACGTCACGGACTTTATTGATGTAAACGACCAGAGAATGGATTTTCGCTGAAGAATGCGAACAGAGATTAGCACTCAATAGGAGAGCCGGAACTGCGGCGACTCACTGAGGGCCGACTCCAGTTGGGGCCGGTCTGGATGGTCCAGATGGGTGTTCTTCAGCAACTGCTTCAGCAACAGTTCCAGTCGAGGCATGCGCTGAATGACAGCAATCATCAGCTGTTTTGCAAAGAATTCGTTTCAATAATCAAAACCAACGGAAAAGTCTCGAGAAATACCTCTGAAATGGAAAGCTTGGACTTGTGCTCACGTGACTGCTCGGACAGGAACTTCTGGAACTTGAGGTTATCACGTGACAACTGACCGATCAGTTGCTTCGATTCGAACCTAACGGACGAACAATAAGAGTAATAATGAGATGTGAAGAGCGCGCGACGACTGACCAGTTGTCGACGAATGAGAGATAAGACTCGAAACACGACTTCTCGTCGAACAGAGAGAACAGATCGCCGACAGTCTGCGCGAGAGAAGGCTGAGTCAGTGGCGGACAGTGGTCAGAGCGGACAGACCGTTTCGGTGGGCGACCAGGTGGCGATGCGGTGGCGCAGCTGGTCCCGGAAGCGCGTGTGGAGGGCCAGGAGGTCCGGGATTTTGGCGAAAATGGTGTCAATGAGCGCGCTGTCGATGAGTTGGCTTTCGGTGAGAGGTTTCGCGTACTTTTCCATCAAATCCTTCATTTGCTCGCAAAAGCTCTTCTCCGTGTCGTACAGTTCGCCAACAATGTGAGTGCGCGTGTCCTGAGGGACGACACAGTCATGAGTCGACGACAGACTGACAGCACAGACCAGGTGTCGTCCGATGGTCGCCGTTATGGACGACGCGCTCTCCTGGGGAGCA
>JAQFYX010000005.1:0-11264 GCA_034695105.1 Ctenobelba pectinigera | reverse complement strand
GTCCATTCGACTGCACTGGCAGTCTTGTAATCGATTTAATAGAGCGCTAATACTCTTGTAATTTAGGAGAGAAATGTGAAAAACCAATACTTTTGCAGTTCATTATGACTTGTGATTCTATGAAAAATGAAATTCACTTTAAATTTAACAATAATTCTAAAACTTTTTTTCCACTCCTTTATCAGCAGTTGAATGCAAAGCAATGATCATTTAGAGGCAATAATATGCCGTTTGACCCAAATTCTCGACTTCTTTATGTGTCTATACTTTCTATACTTTTCTCTACTTTCTCTTTATTATAAGTTAGACTTCTTTTTCTTCATTCGCTTATTCTTTTAAATCGAATTTCTCTTTCAGAGAGAGAATTTGGAACTGTTTTTGAAAAGTTGTGAGAAGTATGGCCTCAAAAGTCATGATCTCTTCCAAGTTAATGACTTATATGAGCGCAAGAATCTCTATATGGTATGAGTGCCTCAATTGAAACGAATGCCTCTTCTAATTGACTCTATTCTCGTCACTCCTTCCTATCACTTATATATCGAATCTGATCTCATGTTCGATAAGTGTGTGCAAAGAATTGTTTATCACTTTCTCTCTATCTTTCAATGGACAGGTCGTCAACTGTCTGTTCGCTTTGGGAGGACTCGTAAGGCATTCCTCTAATTGGCCTCTAATTCAATGCAGACACTAATGGCGTTGTTTGACTGACCCTTAGGCCCAGCAGAAGCTCTTCGATGGGCCGGTCATTGGCGTGAAAGTGGCCGATCATAACAGACGGGGCTTTAGTCAAGAGATCCTCAATAAGAGTCAGACCGTCATTGGCCTGCAGTCGGGCACCAATAAGGGCGCCACTCAGGCAGGAATGACACCCTATGGCACGACCCGCCAGATAATGCCCGAACAGAGATGAACAGCTATTATATATTAAGTGTTTGTCTTAATTACTATTAATATATTCCGCGAATCGGTTTCGAAAACTACTGTCAAAATTGGGAGAAAAATAAATTGTCACTTGAGTTGAGGGGATAGTATTGAACAGTGAGTGCAGAATAATAAATAGACTATGAATTATGACTTCGCATATATTATATACAATGAAATGCCTTATTATTTATATATTTTATATCACTTTTATATTTATGACAGGATTTCAAAAGTGTTTTTTATTGCGATTCAAATCATATTCACAAAAAAAACATTCTATGAAAAGGGAACCAAAAAAGTATAATACTGTATATTTCGGGCTCTACTGAACGTTATTTCCAATTTTTCTTTTGATGACTTTTATGCAAAAACTAAATTATCTTTACGTTCCATAAAATTGTCAAAAAATTATTTTATGATATAATTAAACAGAATCTGAAAGCAAAATGAATGTCGGCTTTGGAGCTGAAGAATAATAATATTTAAGACGGAATAGAACTTTAAAGACTAGCTTTTTATTTATTGAGTGAACGATAAACAGTAATAATAAGCCATTAAATTACATTTAAAATATATTTAGATTACAATTTATAATTTCGTTATACATTAATCATATTTAAATATATACAGAATTTGTTTTATTATTTGATATATGAGTCGATTTAAACGTAATAAATAATTATATATATATATATATTTCAAATATCCATTAAAAATTGAATTGATAAATAAAATCAAATTAAAACTCGAATTTTAAAAAATTACTAAATATTTGAGAAATAATTGATACAAAAATAGGAATCAAACGAATGATTGGAGTAATTGAATTAAAATTGATTTGTAATCGATAGCACACTTATCGGTAAATAAGTTATTTTCAGTTTTGTTTTCAATTAAGACTTAAATTATTTAATATTTAAAACTGTGAGACAATAATAGTTTGTGTGTATCAGTCATAAGATTCTATATAGCATTCACACTCTTATAGTAGAAATTATTTTAAATTAGAACATAAACTAAAATAGCGAATAGCGAAGACCAAACTTGATAAATAGCTCATAATATACGGTAAATGGAAATCTTTTCAAATCTCCAAAACAATCCTTAATTAAATTTATAAACGTTTACTAAAATAAGGAAATACTAGAAAAAAATTAATAAATTTTAACGACAAAACGACTTAATTTATTAAGAAATGGAATTTTAAAAAATCACAGACTATTGAAGAGTGAGGGCGACTCGGCTTTGATGAGCGAAACCAACTGCAGATCGGACTCATTACTCCAGTCGTGGTTTTGGATGCTCTTCAGACATTTGATCAGTTCCTGACTCTTATGCGGTTCGTCTCTGTATTCCGTGTTTTGGAGGACATTCCGAATGAGTGTTAAGTAATGGGCGATACTCTGGGGTTCAGAGGAGTCATGGAATGGAAAGAATTAGCATTGATTTGATAAATAAGTGTCAAATAGAGGACAGACTTTGTCTCCGACGGGAAGGTTATTGAGTTGTCGAATGACAATATCGATGATAACACGGATGTCGTTGAAGTAGAAGAGCTTCGAGACCTCAGTGTTGGCAAACATTTCGATGAGGAGTTTGAGCGCAGAATTCGGTTTCGATTCGGTCGACGACTGTCTCTCCGAGTGTCGACCACTGGAGCAGACATTAGTGATGTCTTCCTCCCAATTCAGATACGACACCAAATTCTCCGTCAGTTGACTCGCGTTTCGCCTTTTGGTCAGCGCTTTGAGGACCAGATTGTCGGACGAGTCGTCGAAATGGAGGTTAAAGGCCAGGAGAGGAGCGATACTATTCTCGGCCGAGATCTGGCTTTCGATGCGATTTCCGGCCGAATCGACGCCTTCGATCAGAAGGAGCTGTTCTTCAATGAACTTCTCGTTTATATGCGAATAGATATTAATCGGAGGCTTATGTCCAGTACTGAAGATAGCGGTGAAGAGAAGAGCGGCCGAACACCAGCGCTCGCTGTCGTCGACGTAGGTCTGCATCTCTGCGGCCAACTCTGCCGGCAATACAGACGTCAACAGATAGTCGGCTATCATGTCCTCGAAGAGCGAGATAAGGCAGACGAAGATGGCGTACAACTTCATCCTCAGCGAGCGTCGGGTCTCCATCTGGAAGTACGTCACCAGCATATGGACCCTCTCGTAGTGCTGACCGCAGATCTCGTTCCGAATGAACGCCGGATTGGCGTTCGATATGATCTGCAGGAGGTCTTCGAGATAGCCTTTGATGATCTCCTCGTCCCTATGGACGGGCCAACTCCGCTGCTGCTCGTCGTTCTTGCAGAACCAGAGCTTCCGGAAGACGGCCTTCAAGTTGACTAAATCCGAACTCTGGACCAAAGCGTTCGGGTTATCGATGTTTTTCGACAACTTCTCCAGAATTTTCATGCAATCGGTATTCCATTCGGGGATTCGTTCGGAAAGGCATTCGATGACTGTCTTGACGGTCAAAATACACATATTGTGGTTTAGGTCTGTCGTCACCCGAACTCTTTCGATCAGTTCGGGGATCAGAAGATCGCAGATTTGGACACTTTGTATGGCAGTCGTCTGGCCAGTGGTCGTCTCCGGCCCCACCCTCTCGTCCATTGCCTCATTCAGAGCGCCATTCGTTGAAATGATTTTATTTTTATCTAAACTCTCTTCAGACCTATCGATAGTGTCGGTCCGTGTCGTCACTTCTGTCTCAACGCTGTCCTCACATTCGGTGCCATTTGTCTCCACTTCTGGTATGACTTCCGGTGTCTTCTTCTTGAAGATCAGCTGAACCACTTCGCACCGAATTTGCGCCAATTTTCTGTCAATAAATACACAAAAATGGCAATTAATGGCAGACCCCGAGCACCGGCACATACATCTGGGCGTGTTTGATCTGACGGTCGGTTATGCTGTTGACGGCGTTGTGTTTGGAGTCCAAGTGCTGAGCGATTGAGTCAATCAGAGCCAACAAATCGTTTTCTCGCATTCGCTGTCAAAACAATCAAATGACTGTCCATTAGATCCAAAGCCCAGACCGCTGTCGGCCAGACAACAGACCTGCTCTTCGACGACATACTCTTTGGGAACGTAACCCAATTGACCGGAACTGTTGACACAATAGACCCAATCGTTTGGTTTCGTCTCTTTAATCACAACAAACTTCTCGTCGACTTTGAAGTTCAAGACTTTGCTGTCATTTGTCTCGTATTCATAGACAGCCCTCAAGACGTGTGACGCCATTGTCATCGATTCCAATCTGTGTGACCGCTATTGTCCTATCGATTAAATTTAATTCATCGGCTATTAAAGTGGCCGACGATTACTGAAATCCAATCATTAGATTCGCATTTATTTACATTTGATTTTCATTTCAAAACAAACCTTAAATTCCATTCAATAATAACGTCTAAACAAATGTGAGTCAAGAAAACTGCTTTCCATTACACATAACGTATGAGAATGTTACGGAAAAAAGTACCAAATGGTCTGATGGCTGCAACTATTGATGTCGTAATTGATTTGTGTGTAAGCCTTGAGAAGTCCTCATCGATTGATCTGTGGTGTGATTTGATAGCAGAAGAACTGTTAATCCCGTAATCGGATCGGAAAGATGTCCGCAGTTTTTAAGTCAGCAATGAATCGGAGTTTCGCCACAAGAGTCTCGGCTATAGCACCGCAAGTGTGGCGCCGGTATGCGTCGGGAATGCCTCTGACTTTCTCATCGCCGTATCAGGTCTTGAATCGAGACATCCATTGATTGACTCAATTGAGAGTCAATTCTTGCAATGAATACTCATTTGTGATGACATTTAAGGTGTTCTACAGCGGAGTGGACGTGAAGCAGGTGGACGTGCCCTCATTCAGCGGCAGTTTCGGTATCCTCCCGAGCCATGTGCCCACTCTGGCCGTCCTTAAGCCCGGAGTCGTGACTGTCTATGAGAACGAGGGATCAGTTAAGAAGTATTTCGGTATTGATTTGCTCTTCAGATGAATGACTTCTTGTCTGAAACGCCTGTCCTTTGATGTCCAGTCAGTAGCGGAACCGTTACCATCAATGACGACTCGTCGGTCCAGTTGTTGGCCGAGGAGGCCGTTCCCGTCGAGAACCTGGACAGCAATGCCGCGCGAGAGGCCCTCTCTAAGGCACAGCAGGAGCTCAACTCAGCCTCGGGTGAAGTGGCCAAAGCAGAGGCACAGATAGCCGTCGAAGTGAGTGAGGCCCTGGTCCAGGCCGCTCATTGAGGGACCGGTAGGCGTTAGAAAACTATACAAATTGATGGCTAACTGATAGCCTTTACACCATTTGTTTGTTCATATATTAGAGGTAATCAACGAATAGCTATAAAATAAATTGTAATGAAATCCAAATTTATTTAAAATTTATTGAATAAAAAACAATTAGTTTTTGTTGTTTATTTAAATAACATCTTATTTCATCCAATTATAACTTTCTCTGTCATTCAGTCCCACATCTCAAATACCAGAGCGAATCAGTCATTCCATATGACAATCAATTTTTTAAATCAAATTTTATATAAGCCGTCCATTCAGTCCGATCTCTCCTTTCGGTATAATTCTCTAAATTTTCTTTAAAGAATATTCTCTAATTCGACAGTATATGGGGAACGGGTTATCGCGAAAAAAAATTCTTAACACAAGTACTGAAAAGGAATTTGAATTTTATTTAATTAATCAACGAATAAATAAAAACATTATTTCAAAATAAATCACAAAATAATCGATTTCTCAACAAAAGAAAAGAAAAGAAAGAATTGATTTAAAAACTTAACAATATATCCGCTGTTTGAGTGACAAACACGCAATCTATTTATCAAATATTGATAATTCCATTAAATAATTAATTAATTGATTTGCAGTTTTTTTATAAACGATTAGTAATAAAAATACTGTACAAACGGATGAGAGAATATAGAGAAGTGTTGCAGACGTTTGTTTGCATCAGAAGTATAACAATTAGAGGCAAAAGCGAGTCATCTAATGATGAGTTTGAGGACTGAGTCTACCGAATGGTTACCTATCAATGCATTTGTGGCACTTCATTGGAATCACAGAATTAACACTTTTTAGGACACATTTACAGAACTCATTGTATTGTTTGTGTTGTTCGGCTGCGATGCTGAGGGTTGGCCCGACAGTTGGCGCACTATAGCGTCCGCTGCGGTGTATATCTGTTTGGCAGTCGATGGCAGAGTATTAATGGAAAAGAGTTAGCGTTAGGGACAGGGATGGCAGACCTGATCGAAGTGGACATCGAGGAAGAGCTCCTGTAGGAACCGGCGCGCAGACATCCGGAAGTTATACGTCGATAACTGAAGACTTATTTCAGAGTAGAGACAAATGTCTTCGAAGGCTTGCGGACACCTCTGCTTCAGACTAGCGGTCGGAAGGAATCAATGGATTCGTTAATGAATGGCTCGAATGGAGACAGTAGTGTCAGTAAGAATGGCATACTTGAGCAGTCCCTGCTCGGCCTGTTTCGCGTGAACAGAACCGCCCAAATTAGTCACGAATCGGAGAATTTCTCTTCGGTTAAGCACTTGATTCGGAATATTATTCGTCTCATTCATCGGACTCTTTGCCATCGAGTTATTCACGATATTGTCTGCGAAATACGGGTTTAGAATCGAATCGATAGTAATCAGTAAATAATGACATCAAAACTCACGGTTATTATATAGACTGGAATTGTCTTTATTTCTAAAACAAAACAAACAATTCATCTCATTATGAAATTCGAGTCCATTATTGAATACGATTTGTTCGTCTGAGAGCCGATCCAAATGTGTCTTCGAGTCGTTCGTCTGAAACCTTAGCGAAACATTTCGACTGCGTTTCGCTTCGGTCTGTAATCAGATAGAAATGGATTGCATTTAATTGGAAACCGAGATCTGACTCCAACTGTAAGACTCACTTCGACTTCAAATATAAGAAACAGTGTTTTCGGTAAACAGAGGCCCAGAAAGGCTTTGCTCTCGCATTCAGACGAATCACTTCTACTCCGTTCGTCGCCTTCTATGCGCGAACTCTTGCGCCGAAAGCTGATGGAAGAGCCGCTCCGCTCACGGATGTTCTCCTCGGTCTCCTCCGAAGAGCGCCGGTCCTCGAACGAGGCGCCGGAGAGTGACTGAACCCTCCGTTTCTGTATTGCTCTGAGAGTTGCATAACCGTAGGCATCGATAGCACTGGGAATCGATTCGCTGGCGTTCTCTGGCGTCACGAATATCTTAGAGCCGATTCGGGGCAGAGTATTGCCGGCCATTGCGCTCGAGAGTGAGGCCTTGACTGTTGAGTTTTGCGTCGAAATACTGATTGACGACAGACTGGCGATTGGACTCAAATTGTTTCGCTGTCGCAGAGAAACGGTCAGCAGTTGTGACGACGAATCACAAGAGCCCGCACTTACGCCACTCGTCGACTCGGCCAGACTGCCCGACCGGCTTTTGCCGGACCCGCTGTTGTGAGAGCTCTCGTTGCTGTCACTCCTCTCGTCCCTTCCGAAAGAGCTATATATCAGACCCAAGGGCTCCGATATCTTCCGTTTGGGCGTCTCCTGGACTGTAAGTGTCATCACTTTGGGAACCGTTACGATGACAGGCGTCGACTGTGCGGTCATGGAGTCGGCGATGAGACCGCTGTCATGTCGTTCGTGTTTTACTATTGAATTGGAATCGATATCCGTTGACGAGACCGTCGACTGGACCACAGACTCACTGCTCTTCTGTCGCATCCAAATGCCAGAACTGCTGTCACTCTCAGCCGTGTCGTCCGTATTGTTCGCGTCCTTCGGCTGAGAGTTCGTCGCATTCGGAGTGTCCGACGAAGAGCGCGGACGCGAGTCAATGATGTTTCGGTAGTGATGTGGAGACAGACTCATCACTCGCGGCAATATCTTCGACGGCAGAGATATCTTCTTTTGCTTGGAGTCAGTGTTCGCTTCGACGGTAAGTGACGGCAAACTTCCCGAATATGTCTGCTCTGAGAGATTGAAATCAAAGGTCACGAACCGTTCGTTTGGCGTCAAATCGAAGTCTTTTCCCGAAAGCAAATCGAATTTATTAGAGGCCGTACTGACGGACGAGGCGTACATTCGGTTCTCGTTCAGGAAAGTCATCAAACCATCCGATTTCGGTTCGTCTACTAAACAGAACTTCTCGTGATGTGAGTGTCGTATCGCTTCCCAACCCAACTCCTGGAGCGCTTCGGCGCCCTCTATGGTTGTGGCCAATAGGCACAGGACGTCAAAACAGGTTCCTCTGATCGATAGGACGGGTGAATCGGCGGCCAATCGAGCGATAAGTGAAATCATATCCGTTTCGTTGATCAACTGAAAGCCCAGATAAGTGGCCCCGACGTGTCCGACGGCCCACAGCGCCGCCTTCAGACGGATTATTCCCAATTCGGTCCTCAGATCTGGTGATCGAATCACTTCATAGTGAGGCGAAAGACAGTCTTCTTTGAGGAGCAGTTCATAGCCATCACTGGTTTGGGCCAATTGGCCGTACAGGTGCGCCGGAATGAAGGCGTTCCTCTGGACTGAGCTCTTCTTGTCGCTCCTCCGGCCGTAAGTGCCGTCTTCGCTGCGCACATGACATGTGAAGCACTCGTTGAGTAAGTCCTCAACAATGCGGACATACTTGAGGTCAAAGGTCTTTCGCCATCGGCTGAGCTCATAGTCAATGAAGTTGGCGTCGCGAAGGAATTTGAAGCCCGAGGGCAGCGACAGGTATCTGATCAGCAGTAGGAGCCCACTGTCCCCCAAATGCAGGAGCGATGGCCGCAACGCAATGAGAGTCTCGAGGTTTTCGGTCGCATCGCACGACTCCTGGAGGACATCAATAGCTGCCAACGAGACGGCACTACTCTTGTCATAGAGCTGCAGCACCAGGAGCTCGATCGCCCATTTGCTGAAATCACAGACACCGGCCCTAAGCAGTACCCGTAGATAATTGGTTGCATACAGTCTGGCCGTTTCGGACACACCGGTCAGCACTTTGTTGAGTAGAGTTCGCGAGAAATTGTTGACTTCATTGGAATAGTCGAGACTCGAGACGATTAGCTTCATATAGACGTCGTGGGAGGACAGGCTGATCAGGTCCAGGAAATACTGATAGATACCGGTCTTCTCGAGCCACTTCTTGCCTCTGTTAGAGTTGGTTAGTCTTCCGATCAGCAGAAAGTAGTAATGGCTTAGAGTGCTCAGCAGTCGGCCGGGGCTCAGGATGGCGTTCTGGGGCGGGCTCTCCACTGCGATCTGTGCGAAGCAGTGGTCTAAGTCGACGAAGAACTCCTCGATGTACTCGTGCGCTCTCGAGTCGTCGGCGTCCATCAGAAAGTCGAGGAAGTGTTGGCCGACGACACACATTAGGCGTTCCCTTTCGTCTGTGTTGACCACTGATGAGAACTGTTTGCTCGAAGGCTTATAGAACTGCACGAGTCGTTTGACGAACGCCTTGTGATGACTCGTGTCTTCAAGCTTCCGGAGCGCATCGCCCGGCCACCGGAGTATGCTGTCGATCAGGTCCCAGTCCCAATTGGTGTCCTCCCGGCGCAAGACCTGACAGTTTTTGATCATTTGAATGATGGCGTCGTCGGCGCTCTTCCTAAGAGTCCTGTGCTTTGATTTCACGGTCTTATTGTTCGCAGCGTTCGATGGACTCAAGGGATGACAGAAATGAAGCAATTGTTCCAAATATAGACTGCAAGGAATGGGTCCTCTCTTCTTGAGCTCATGAATGCGCGTCAGATTAGAAACGGAAGCGTTGGCTAACTCACGCTTTTTGGGCGAAGAGCTCATCGAAGCCGTCATCAGTGTTGGCAGACTCTGGCACCGGTGCGAGCAGTCGGACGGCAGGAGACAACTGGAGAGGTGGAGGAGCTCTCCCAACAGAATGGTTGCCGTCACGGAACAGCACCTGTCGGTCGAGTCCAGTATTACAGAGACGAGGGCTTCGATGAGACCGTAGTTTATCAATGAATGCAAAACTAACGCCAAATAATTGTTCAGAAGGTTTGACCGGTTCTTCGTGATGAACGGCAAAATGGCCTTCCCTTCCGAGGCCACGAACCCGTCGTACAGATGCCACGAGTCCTGCATCGCAGACGCGTCCGACGAGATGAGCGCCACATCGAAGTCGTCCGTCCACTCGGGCGTCGGCAGATCGAACACTTCGAATATCAGTTCAATGATATAGCGCTGGATCTCGGCGTAGGGCAGGTGCAGCATATTCACCAGTGCCTCCATTCCGTTGGGCACGTCCTGCAGACCGTTCTCGCAGTTCTCGGCGTTTCTCTCAGAGCTCTCAACATATCGGTAGTCATTCGAGACGCGGCACATGTAGACCAGGCCCGGCCACGAGCGCAGTATCGAAAGGATGGCATTCTTGGCGGCCGTATAGCGCAGAATCTTCTGCTCGTGAGAGTCGCAGAACTCGCCGCCGAAGCCGTGGACATCAGTAAAGGGCGCCACGAAGTGCTGTAAATCGAGATCCGATCGAATCAAATGTCGGGTTTTCGGCGAATTCAGCAAAAATAGAAGAGAACTCATCAGCGCTTCACTGATGCTATGGGTTTGGTTCGACTGCAGAACACTCTTTATGATTGCACTCAATCCGCCCGACGCTTGGCTCAACTCAGGGCTCAGGACAGTCAGCTCTGTGATTGTGGCCATACAGGCGCGCACTAACATATCCCGCTCTTGGAGGCCGTCCTTAGCTATGGAGACCAAGCAGTGAGTGATAGCTGACGGAAACTTCTTTGGGTTGAGGGCCAGCAGCTGTCGGACTAGACGTAGCGCTTGGATGCGCTCCAACCGGTTGTCCAGAACGATGTCAATCGACCGACAGATCAGTAATGAGAGGTTCACTCGAATCACGGCATCGACTGACTCTTCATCTTTCAGCAGATAGCGAATCGCCCGGAGCCCGGCCGCCCGCACCTCCCCGGCCTCATGGAATAGCGCCACTCGAATACTGTTGGAAAATACGATCGTTTGTCAAAAGATAAACAAAAAAGTGTTTGAATTTCTGCTAAAAATAATCGAAAGCACTCTTGCGTTGAGAACTCGACTAATAAGTGAAAAGCAATTTGTTATCAAAATTAATATCCGTTTAAATATCCTATTAATGCAATCTATAATCCAATGCAACACTTGTTTTACTAGAAATCAATCTCTAATCCGAATTCAATGTCAATACCAGCAAAATATCTCATCGATGGTTAGGCCACAGTCATCGACAGTGATTTTGTTGACTTGAGTGCAGAATTTGGTGAAACAGTTGAGATAAGCCAAGCGCTGCCCTTTGGTGAGGCCATCCC
>JAQFYX010000004.1:0-11946 GCA_034695105.1 Ctenobelba pectinigera | reverse complement strand
GATCACCGCCTATAATGACGTCGGTTTCACAGGTCTGGCCCTCAATGACCACAAAATGTTAGATTAGATTAATTGTGAACTAATGTTTCGAACCATTCTTGTGTCGCAATCAGAGGCCGAATACACGTTTTCGACCCAACAGTCCGAGAACCAGGAGCTTAACCCGCGCACGGCCTCGGGTCACGCGATAAGAGGCGTAACGAATCGGAACACAACTCCGATCAATGAGTTCTCTCTCGTCATTCCGGTTGCCATCACTTTACTGGTGATAATCATTCTTCTAGTCATTGTGGCGCTAGTCTTGAGGAGGAGTTCGACGAACGGCTCGATCTATAGCCGAAAGCAGGACTCGTTGCAGATGTCGCACATGGGGTCGTGCAAATCGGGCCGTTCCACGTACACCAACTCGCCGTACAATACGCCGCATACCTGTCCGAACGGGACAGAGACGACGCCCAAAATGAACGGCGAGTTCGCCGCCCGACTCATGGATGAGCCCCTGTATGCGACAGTCAAGCGGACGCCGCGGGCGCCCCGGTCTGAGGCGCACATCTACTCGTACCCCATCCAGGGCTCGATCGCCGAAATGCCAAATATGCAAATGAGTAATACCAGTGCCAACTGTGCCAACGCTTCGTCGTCTATACCACAGACCGCGACACTCATTGTGACCGTCGATGACAGAGACCTCGAGGAGAAACTGCTCGATGAACTCCAACAGCAGTGTCCGCTCAATGAGCACCGGCTCTCCCTATCCCACTGCCGATGAACGGGGAGAGAGAGAAATGTGTGTTATCGAAGAAAAAAGTTTTTTTTGGGAATTCATATTATTATTGATATTTCGTATTAATAATAACTAATATTTATGTGAGTTTTTCCATTGGAATTATATAAAGCTTTTATGAGAATTGAATTGAAATTAAATTAAACGAAAGAAAAAACAAACGAAACAAACAAATCGACAGAAAAAAACTTTGTATACATTTTATAAAAAGATTTAAATGATAATAAAAATATATAATTTATTTTATTCAATCTCCTTTGTGTCTGATTTCTTCTCATCCGTATTTCTAATCCTTTTCAAAGGCCAGTGACTTTTATACTAAATTTTTATTACAAAATATATACCTAATTGTCAATACAAATGAGATGTAAAAGTATTGCAAACAGAGGTTCAGTAATGCTATCGATATAAGAGATTAAGAGTAAGGATTGATAATTTAGATTTAATAGTTAGGTTCAAATAATTACAGTTTCATAGATAAAAGTTTGTTGAACTAATGCGAGAAATAGCATCATCTTTAGAATTAATTTGACGTCATAATTCCATTTATAGAACAATATGAAAAATAAAAACATAATATTTGTATTGAAAATCAATGGCATTACAACCAGATTAACTACTGATATAACTTTAATATTTTAACATGTTACTCTTATTCGTGCTTCTATTTTTTGAATTAAATGGTTGGCCAGCGTCGGCCTCCAAAAATTGCCGAATCCGATGGTATTGCACATCGTATTGGCGGGGTATTGGGTTTAGTTTTCAACTAGCAATAACCTCAGCTCAGGATGACCTTCATTGCTTGAGGTACTGCCTCTGCGCAAAGCTTAACGAAACACTGGCACACCATCGCACGTCTCTCCCCTCCTGGATAATCCACTGACGGCTTCTAATGAATATAAACGCCATTATATTTAGAACCGAATAATTCTAGTAAATTGTTCTCGATATTAAATACATTTCTATAGTAATATAAATCTGTTTATGTGTTAATATATGACTGATTCCATAATTCTGGTCGTATTTAAAGCATTAATATATTAAATAATGTTAACTATCGGTGCAAAAAATCAATAGACTTTTCGTATGACAAGCGTTTTCAGCCAAACATAACGTACTTTAAACGTAAGACAATTAGAGACTGACTAATGGTTTTGCATTGAATTTCTTTGAATTAACTCATAATGAAATACAAATCGGAATCAAAATTGCATTTCCAAGCAATTAAACCGCAATTAACAGCACATAAATGACACGAAAAGATAGGCAATAATTAAATTCAAATAATAAATTCATTTATTTTTCATTTATTAACGATATTCAAGAAAAATACAATTCAACGAAAAAATTACCCGAAAAACAAATAACTATTTAAAAAAAACTCATTTAAACTCTTCGGCCAAGCGTTGGATCGCTTTATTCCAGTTCTCGTCCGTCAATAACAACAATCGACGGAACGGTTCCATCAGTTTCTCGTCATTCTTCCAGTCGAAGACATCTGAATCGCACTGATGGGCGACACTGTATTCGCATCGATGGTCAGCCAACTCGTCGAACAGCTCGTCCTCAGCGTTCACGTAAACCACTTCCTCATCGGCAGGCGCTGCTGAGGAGCTGTTGTCCGCCTTTTTGCTGCCTTTGGTTGTCTTCGTCTTCAGGACTTTGCAGACCATTAGAATCCAATCGAACTCGAGGTTCACTCTCTTCGCCAGCTGTTTGTCCGCTTTGGCGCTCTTCAGGTCATTCAAGAGCTGCTGATACGTCGGCAATGATATCTTCGGCGGCAGATTCACGTACCGCTCGTTGACTACCAGACCCAACCGGTCCGTCCGCTGGCCTAACAGTTCAGCCATTTTACTGTCTTTCGGTGTGTAAGCCATCAGTGATTCGCGCAGTTGTTTAATGCAATCCCTGTCCCAGTGGTCGGCCATTGGTATGACTGATGTCACGCCGTAGACCTCGTCGTCCGTGTCATCGATTTCCATCCCTTCCTCGTCCTCCTCCTCATCGTCTTCCTGCTGTCCATCGAAGACAAGACACAAAACACATATTCAGACAATCAGTTAATCCAATGCTTTGTTTGAATATTATTTCAATTTTTGGTTTTTATTAAAGTTTGAGTTCAAGAGAGCGATTCCAACCTTAAGTACGGAACAGATGAACTGCTGGTCGACGAGCAGTTGAGTCAACTCCGAGACGTTGACCTTCTCTTTGAGCCACAGCTGACTCAGAAGACATTTAATACCATTGAAGTCTTCGGCGATCGGCGGATAAGCGCTGAAATCGATTCCGATTTCCTGTCCATTCAGTCAGTCATTAGTGAAAGAGTTTGTAATAAAAACAATATTTTTCTCAAATAAACAAATCATTACTTTATTTATAAACTGTTTGTCTTCACTGTTGCCATCGCTGTCCATATCGTCCGAGTCTTCCTCCGAGTCTTCGGTCTCATCCTCGCACTCCTCCTGTCCCTCCTGAGCCCCCTTCTGGCCCTCTTCGCCCAGGTCTTCGAGCCGTCTCCTCTTGTGTCGTGAAGACATTGTCCTAAATGTGTTATATCTTCTGATAGATTGTCACAAAATTCAGTTTAAAAACAAACGAAATGTAAAAAAAATATGTGAATCACGTGAAAGACATCTATGAGTTGAACACTCTATTCACAACCGATAGATGTCTGTCAGAGGCTATCATTTGCACCCATTCTCTGGATTTCAATACAGTTTAACACCAATTCGTGAGAAAATCAATTCTCTTATAAAACTAATTAACAAATTAATACTAAATATATAGCTATTAATTGTTCAAATATAAACACTCTAGATATCTTAAGATTTATACTTTTGCGATTAGTTTTTATGTAAATACGATCATGTTATCCATAAGTAGGTGCACTCGGCATACAGTTTGAGAAATTCTTGCGGTCCGTATATTAAGCGAAGAAATTCTGTGCAAAAGTTTCAGTTTATTTTTAGGTTTGGAACCGAAATAGTAGTTCTTTAAAACATTTTGATATTATTTGAGAGGATATAGTAATTATGTGAATATATCTCTTTCGGAGTAGTCGTTCCCATCTTTTTTTGTGTGTGTGTTTCTACGCGTACATAACGGCCCAAACAAAAACGGCATTATTAATACCATTAAGAATTACTATTGCTGTTCATTATGAGTAAGAATACTCTGAACAAAATGAAGTTATCGATACTGAATAGCGGTCTTATACCGTTCGAATATGAGGCCGAGAAGGCCATTAAACTGGTGCCCAAACAGCCGATCGACTTCCATAGATTCACTGCACATATCAATATGTTAAGGAAGTATGAAGTGATGCTTCGCATTGAGTATCACGTAAGTCTCTCTCACTTTCTCTCTCTCACTGTAAGCCAAATATCGTGTAATACATTCATCACTTATCCTATTAATTATACTCCGCTGTCAATCAAACCTATTATGGCATAAATGGCAATGGCTTTATCATAATTTGCTCTAAATTATATTCTATATAATAGAGACGCTTATAAAGCGTGTTTAACATTATTTATTAAAAAAAAATATTAATAACGGAATCTACTACAGGTAGATGCTATGTAAAAATTTCTATTTCTAAAATATTTTTCTATTTTAGTAATTATCTCTTAAAATTAATTTTAAAAATCCTCCATATTTATTCGATCTCCACGACTAGTGCTTCTCTTTTAAACAATGCAATATTTATTACCAGCTATTATTCTGATCTAACATAACAGATTTTTAACCATCAAATCTAACTGATAAGTTTATCACTTTGCCTAAATGAGCATGGTAATAAGTTAAGCTCTTATTATGGTATTTGTGAATATATGATTGCATTTCACATCTTTCTACACTGACGAGTGAGTTATTATTTGAATTCTTCAAATATTTGTATTATTGTACTAATAATTTTAGATAATTAAAATGGTTTTATAATTTGTACATAATATGCTGTTATTAAAGCAAACTACAATGCCAAATGTACATTATATGATTACAGCAGATATGTTTTTTTTCTTGTATCCTCCATTCGGAATCTTTTTATTATTATTATCTCATTTTAATCTGAATTTTATGCACTTTTTTGCTAAAGTATGCAGTAAAGTCAACATTATCATTTGTTTTGTATCTTCTATTATATAGTCATCTCAATAGAAGTGTGGATTAGTTTTTAGATTATTCATCAGATAAGAAGATAATACTCATGCATATAATAATAATATTAAAAATGCACATGACGTGATTCTGATTACCATATTAATTAGACATTAGTTTTAATTATAAACATGCAAATGGAGCTGTTCTGAAATAGAAGGCGAACAACAGCTTGATTTATATAACTCATTATTACACCTATTATCGACATTAAGTGTTTGACTGATATTTTTGGCACTAATTCTAGTCATATAATATTGTTTACACATTAGCTTTGTTTTAATGCCTGTGTATTGTTCTAATTCTTACTTTTATTTAAACTTTTTTTCCATTAAATAGTGCAAAGAACAGCATAGATCTGAAATAGATAGTTAACGTCCAATCTAGATCAGTTTTAGGGTAACAGAAGATCAATGTTTAAATAGATATAATTATTATTATATATAAAAATTCTATATTATTGTATGAATAAAGAATTCTCAAGTGAATCCGTCGAATCATTGCGTCAGTTCATGTATTTATATTTATATTAAAGTTATATTATATTAAATCTAAGTTAACTCTCTCCCCCTCTCTTCTAATTATACCCATTGTATATATATATCGATCAGATATTCGATAATACTTAGTCGACGAAACTTAAAATAAGTTTAAATAACTTACTCTGCAGTTCACAATTTGATTCTATTAAAAAATCGTTCTCAATATATACTGTACTCTCATATAAAAATAGATTTAAAAATTATAGTACAGTATTTGAAACATTTAATATAACGGATACAAATGTATTATACAAATGTATTATACAAATGTATAATATTATATGGTGTAATATGGACCATGATATTTCTGTTGTCCATCTATATTCTGGCAATTCTTATCGAAGTTTTATTTGTTTATTATATATTATATTTCTGATTAATTTTGATTTATTTGTGTGGAATATAATTTGCGTTTAAATCTGAGAATTATTCTTATATTTCATTTCAACCCCGAAGTTTGCCTCAAAGGAAGATATAGCGCACATGACACGGCACGGGGATAAGCCAGAGAACGAACAGAAGAATACTTACCCCAAGAAGTGTTTGCCCTGTAAGGAGAGCCGAAAATTTTTCTGACTTTAAACAGAAATTCTAAAAATCTATTTTTAAACCGAATCATAAGGAACTTTTACATTAAAAAAAGCAGACCTTTAAAGCTATCAAAATGAAAACTATAAAAAATTAATTTTCTCTCAGCTAATCAGCAAAATTCTGTTCTCGAAGTAATAAAATTTAAATAAGAAATTATTACATAGGAATCGAGAATTTGGAGCTAAATATTTGTAAATATTTATTTAAAACAGAAATTTTGTTGACTAAGCTATTTATACATCATTTTATAGAAGTTAATCATTATTTACGATTTTAACAGCGCTATAAAATTCAGAGAAAATTTTTTTTACATAATATTTTGAAATGAAAATTCTTAAACAAATTAAAATAAAGGAAAACAATATTTCTTATATACTCTACACTTCAGATGACTTCAATCGAGTCGTATTGTCTTACATTCCCGGAGAACCGGATTCTGATTACGTGAACGCGTCTTACATTGATGTGAGTCATTGACAATGAATTTCTAATAAAATCTTCTTCTATTCAATTCTTAATTGTTTGCCATAAATATATATATTTAATATTTTTCTGCTATTCGATCGATTGCTGGATATTGTATTGTAACAAAAATATTGATTCATATCTTGAACATACGGTCTATTCGGGTATAGAGCCTATTAAAGCCGAACGCCTACATCGCGGCACAGGGACCTAATGAGTACACTATAATCGACTTCTGGCGCCTCATTTGGGAACAGAGATCTCAGGTTATAGTAATGCTGACGAAAGTGTTTGACTTCATCCGAGTCATGTGCTGCCAGTACTGGCCGATGGAGGAGAACAAGCCGGAGCTGTACGGCCAGATCGAGGTCACTCTGCTCAGTGAGGAGTCTTTGGCCGACTTTGTCATCAGAACATTCAAAGTCAGAAAACCCGATGAAATCGTAAGTGAATTCCAGGCCTGAACTGAATGCGAGCTTTTCATTCACGAAAAAATATAATACTCTTTATGTGTGGGCTTTCAGTAGTCATTAATAACCGAAAAACGCGCTGTTTTTTGTGCATTCATTAACAGAAAAAAAAGATTAATTCAATTATGTTTTGCGAATTCATTGGCTATTTTTATCCCTATTTTCCACTGAAAAATACAAACACTGAAAAAAATTCAGTCAAAGAAGAGATCGGAAAAGTCACGGCTGAGGAAACTGCGGAAGAAGTCGAAGTCGTTTAAGAGCCGAAGCAGTTTCGTGTCTCAGTTGACGAAAATCTCATCTCTGGATACCGTCGGCAACGGAACCTTCTATTATAGCGATGGAAACATATCGCGGGCCGAGACCTACTCCAGGGATGAGTTCCTATCGGCGCAGAACGACATCTCAGAGGAACAGTTGGACGACATCGAGGAGGGCGTTGAGGACGAGGTGTTCGAGGATGGCGAGACTGGATTGGCCGATGAGGACGGGGAGGAGGAGGCCGAGTGGGAGGATGAGGAGGACGATGAGGACGAGCGGATCATCTATCAGCTTCATTACCATAGCTGGTCATCACATACCTGTCCATTCCCTAACTCGTTACTACAGTTCCGCAGAAGAGTTCGTATTTATATGAATGAACTGCAGACTGAGAGCAAACGCAACAAATTCGGGCCCACTATTGTGCACTGCAGGTAGGGCACCGGTAGCTTAAGTCATACCCACGCCTTCAATCCCATCGTTTCAATTATTAAGTTAAATAAACAGAAAAATCTTATATAATATTCTATTATCCAGTCTTCCACGTAATGTATAAATAATTCTATTTTTGAATTATGTTTTGTCAAAATTTTCAGTAAATTTTCTGTTTTTATCTATTTTATGAAATTCTAAATTCAAAAACAACTTTGAACTGAAAACCCCATAAGAATATTCTGTTCTATATTTATTCTAATATTTTTATATGATTTTGTTAAAACAAATTTTTATTCAAGAGTTTCAATACTGATAGGCTTGTATATGAATAGCTTTTAGTTCATATTTACCCCTCATTTCTCGTATTCTGTATTGTCTTTTGACGGCTAAGATAGCGCACAGAATATTAACATATTCTTTGAATCCTATTTTTAAAAATAAATATTTTTCTTTTAGACAAGAAATTACTTTTCGAATAATATTTATATAAATGTCTAGATTTATGTTTAGTTATTTCAAAAATATATTTCGTGTCAGAGGAATCTATAATCTCCGCGACAGTGAACGTCAGTCAAAACATTGTACCGCAAACCGAATGAATAAATGAATGAATGAATAATAATTCATAATATGATTCGCTTCTATAGACATAGAGAATATGTATTTATATATATCGTAAATTCATTCGCCGATCGCAGAGTTTATCCTAAATATAAGAACTGAATTCCAGTATATAATAATAGTTACACACGTAAAACGTTGTGTTGAAACTAAAAATATTGGCAGCGATTGACCGAACTTGACATCAGAAATAGTTTGGCGCCAATCGCTGATTGACTTTATTGTATTTGGAGCCGAATGTCACCTTACAGTTCGTCGCCGTACAGACATCAGAATCCATTAATCAAAGTCTTTACTGGATTTCTAATATTAGTTATCAGTTGTTATGCTTTTTCCACTCTATTTCCTAAACTTTCGAATAGAAATACAGTATAAATACTTCAATGATTTTCCTATAAAACACTGTCTAAAAATTATAACGACCTGGACAGGGAGGTACTGGTAATATTCTTACCAGAATTGACGTATTCTTATTTTAAAGATGCTGATATAAAGGAATAGCTATAATCCCAAATTTCACGATACGTTGTGAAATTTAATGGTATTTTTAAAATTTTGACTAAAAATACATTTTATGTGAAAAACAGTGTGAAAATTGTGTGAATTAATTGCTGAAAAATTATTCGCAGCTCAAACTCCTACTCCCAATTTTTTTTATCTCTCCCTGAGCTGAGTTGTGAAACACTCGGATTGTTTAACAAAACGTTACTGTAGTTTAAATCCTTTAATAAATATAAGAACGTTATTATGAATAAAAACGGATTTATAGCCCGTGTTTCTAGTGTTAAGGATCTCTTGTCTAACATTTGTTTTATATAATAGAATATGATTTTATGACTGAATGTAACGATTGAATGCTTATGATTATGTTATGTATTTATATATTTTTATACCGTATATTCATATAGCGACGGCTGTGGCAGAACAGGTGCCTATCTTTGTATTGATGCCAACTTAGAGCTGGCAGAAGAGGACGGCTTTTACGACGTGTTCGGGTACGCCATGCGAATGAAACACTCGCGCAAAGGGCTCGTCGAGGCTCTGGTGAGTAGTACTCACTGAGTACTCTCTGTTTTAAGCGGATCTCATCTATTATTCTGAATCTGACTGCACTTTAAGCGCACAAAAGAGTTTATAAGTCTTTTATCAAAATAATCACAACATCAGACACTATACCGCTCTCTCATATAAAACTTTTAATTGTCTTATACAGTAATACCATTACTATTATTATTCTCTTCCATTAGTGCTTTAATTTTAAGTTATATAACTTATATCTATTAACACATGAAAAATATACTTTCAATTGCTTTTCTTCACAATTTTATACCGACTTTCTTCCACTCTATTTGAACAATCGGTGCGACGATTGATAGATAATTTAGAAAACTTTCTCTTTTTGTTTGTTTATTCTTCGATAAATTTTACTCGAATTCTACTCCTTTAGACTCCCGACGACTCTCCAACCCTTTTCTATTCAAATCATTCATTCCGTTCGAAATTCTTGAACTCATTTCAAACCCTCGAAGACATACACACATTGATTGACTTATAAAAACATTTGTCAAATAGTTTTACATCCATTCAACTCGTGATTCATTTTTCTGTTCAGAATTTCGGCGATTAATCACAGATTGTTTGGAAAAATAAATCTTTTAAAATCTGCTCTGAAATGAGTTTGGGATGCATTGAGAGCAGCGATAGGTTTTGATAGAATTCCTTAATTTATAAATGATTTATAAATTGTTTGGCATAAGAGAGGCATTTGAGAGCCAGCATGTGATCGTCGGTTCGCATTGAGGAGAATGTGATACATATTATTCATAATTAATATTCAGTAATATTTAGATTCCAGATATGAATTTGGATCAAAAATAAAGATTCTGTTTATAAGAGCGCTTTAGTTTAAAGAGAAACTTATGTGACAATTCGAATATGCAATATAGAATTGCTCGAAAATATTTTATTTAAGTATAGGTTTAAATAGAATTTTATACATCATATTATGGAATTATATTATATTATATGTAAATTCATATCTGAAATCTGAAATCTATAATAGCATCTAATTATAACACAAGATCTGGTATACCTAATAGTCAAACCGTTAAACAATATTCTGCTTATATTTTTCGTTTGATTCTAATTTAACGTTAGTATTAATTTAATGTAATTAATTGATGCATAAGATATACGATAATAACACTTAAATACTCTGATCCGACCGATAGGATCAGTACAAGTTTGTCTATGACTGTCTCGAAGAGGCGGCCTTCTGTGGGATCACTTGGTTTCCGATGGAAAACCTCTCACAACAGATGAAATTCAAATCGAGTAAAGATGTGATGAATCAGAATGAATACCATCGAGAATCAGGTCTCATATTAAGAATTCATTTTCATTATTAGATTATAATTCGCAGAATTCTATTCTAATATTATTCTGAATAATGTGTTATACTTTCCTGGAAACAGAAAATTATCAAAATGACAGTCCGGCCGACCATCGGTGACTGTGCCGGTGGACACCGGGTCGAGAATAGGGATAAGAACAGAGATGTATCCATAGTTCCGCGTAAGTATTTTTGCGTAATTAGATAAATGTTTATCAAAAAATTAAATTTTTATGAAAAATAAGAGAAATCATATGAAAAGCAAAAAATAGTATTAAAGCCCAAAATTTACAGAACATTACGAGAAATGGTTATTTTTAAAAATTGTGTCACAAAATGTATATTAAACATATGAAACGAAATGAAGAAAAAACTAATAAAAATAAATAAATACTAAAAATTCGTAAATAAAAAGTTTCTCGCTTTTTAAACATTTCACAACACATCCCCACAAAAATCATATCTAAAATCTGAGCCAAAGCTCCAGATTTTACTATTTTTCGCTCACATTTCACACCAAAGAAATAAGACATAAATTAAATGAATTATGTGCTAAAAATTTTTCTTTGAAGTTTAATTTGCTGTTTTTTCTGCCGATTTTTTCTGCCTCATAATAGCCGATAATTTCCGGCCATATCTCACATCATTCCAGAGCAACGATACGACTGACTATATTAACGCCGTCTTTGTTGATGTAAGCAGTTCTTCCTTATATAATCATCTTATGATCCCTTTTTAAAATATATTATTCTAAATGCATAACAAAAAATAAATCCATTATAAACACCATTAACACTCTAACTCGTTATAAGATATATATAATATATTCTTCATGTCGTCTCTTTCCACCAAAAAAAGACTCGACTTTCTACTCGACACTAATCTATGACTCAAAAAACCCATTGAATGAACAAATTCCTCGTTTGTTTTCATGACACGAATTCCAGAACTTTATATATTTTTTTCGAGAATTTTTAAAATAAAAATTTTCCCCAATATTTCGGTCGTGTGTTTAGGGCTATACGCGTTCGAAGGAATACATCGTAACGGAATGGCCAATGAAGAAGACCATCTCAGACCTGTGGTCACTCATCTATGACCACGAGTGCAATTCAGTGATCGTTTTGGGTAACCCACCGCCCAGTAATGTAAATATCAGATTTTGTTTTTTGTTTTTTGTTTCGTACGCTTTATATCAACAAAATTATTTGTAACACTACT
>JAQFYX010000003.1:0-12375 GCA_034695105.1 Ctenobelba pectinigera | reverse complement strand
GGAATGAGGAGATCACGGGTTTGGGTCTTCTGAGCGCCAGAGAGTCGTGTCTCAGTGGTGGTCGAACTGGGGTCGCCATCCCGTGGCGTTCGGCCCGAACTTGTAGACGAGTCGGCGGCCGAAGACCGGCAGAAGGACTTGCGATTTGTAGTAATACCTGCGGGGGAGGAGGGGGCGTTAGGGGGCAGTATACAAGTATGAGAGCAGACCTCATGGCGCGACTCAGCTTCTCGTAGGTCATGCGGGGGTTCTGTTTCCTCTCGCCCCACATCTTGGCCACTTTGTCCGACTGGACGAACTTGAAGACGCCGTCCTCCCGGCGCTCCCAACGGATTAGCGCCGGATTAGTGATGGGATTGAGCAGAAGATCGCGAATGAACTCCCAGAGCTTCCCGTTGCCCTTGCCTTAGGGGACAGACTATTAGCACATATACAAGCACACATATAGTTATATACTGCGCGACTTGGCGTCCTTCTTGGGCGGGCGTCCTCTGCGGCCGGCCTTCTTCACGGCCGGAGTCTTGTCGAGAAGAGCGCGCGTTTCGGGCATTGTTTGGAAGAAAGGCTTTCTCTCGTTGACTGCAGACAAGTTCGATGACGTCGACTCTCTGTCCGACTCTGCGTGACGTCACAGTTAGAGAGAGAGAGACGGACAGAGAGAGAACTGACCTGACGTGCAGTGACTGTTGTTGTCGGTGGTGGTGGAGGTGGTGGTGGCCTGAGTGGTGGTCGTGGTCTGGTCCAGGTCGAGACAGACGTTGGCGGACAGGAGGTCGAGGTTCCAGTCCTGAGGGATGAGCGCCGACTGTCGGCACTGCGAGAGGAGGGCGTGGAGGGAGTCGTGGATGAGATGTCCGTATTGGGGACAGACGGACGTGAAGTACTCGCGCCTGAGTTGACACAACTCGAAGCCGTTGATCTGGGCGTAGAGGAGGTGCGCCACTTCGATGTCCTGCACGCCGTTGTGCAGCGCCCAGGCCCGCAGCCACTCGCACACGTCCGTCGGCTGCCACTGGTCCGGCGCCCGCAGCGACCAGTTCGCGCACTCGAAGTCCACCGGGAAGTCTGGGGCGGGGGAGGGGTGAGTCAGGGGGTGTCTTGGTAGAGTCAGTAGGATAAGGCCTACCGTCTGCGAGCTGAGAGTCGAAGTGCGCGAGCGAGCAGTCAGTGTTGGGATGGATGGGCTCGAAGGCCATCAGCGGTTCGATTTGGTTGGAGTGCAAGAAGTCCTTCGTGTCGTCGTAGAAGGAGGACTCCAGGAGGACGGCAGCGTTGGACATGAGCATCGTTGTTGCCATGACTACCACAGAGAGAGAGAGAGAGTTTGGGTCAGAAGTTCTGGACTCTGAGTCAGTGGAGCAGTCAGTCATTGCTCTGCATTGGGAGCGCGAGGGATCAGGTTCTGTCGATTGTTGTGTTGGTCTCGTGACGACAGAAAGTCTTTTGCATGAAATATAGTTCAGCGCAGAGAGCGAGCGGAGAGAAGCACAGGCAGAGCGGGGGAGAGGGAGCGGGGAGGAGAGAGCGCTGCAGGCGATAGAAAACGAAACCGTTTTTATGAGTTGTTGTTCTCAGAGAAGGGGGAGAGAGAGGGGAGAGAGAGAGTGACGTCACAGAGTGGACGGACACAGCGCTGACCGACGATTGCGAAATCGATTCGTTCGTCTGATTGGAGATCGCGTGTCAACAACGGACTGTCGAAACGAGTTTTGCATAATTATAGGCGAAAGACGTCATTCGCTATTATTATTGAGCGATAAGTGCCGTCACGTGACGGGCCGAGCGCTGACGGCCAGAGAGTTCTGGAGCACAGCCTTGACAGAGCGGACTGTCCTCATGACCTCGAGAGAGAGAGAGAGAGGAACGAGAGCGAGAGTGACGTCCGGGATTTGGGTCATCGAGAGAGAGAGCGAGTTGTGGGCCAAGAGTTGCCTTCGGCTAACATTCACTTTCAAGAATAGCCCGAAGGCTTAGAGAGAGCGAGAGTGACCTACAATTGGCGAACGCGCACAACAACACTGACTTTGGATGGCTGTGGAGAGCGGATCGGGAGTCGCGTTCTCTCCTATTCTTGCGAATAATAACCGCACTTTTGATGCACTTTTAGTGCAATTTTCAGTACTTTTCAGAAAAGATTTTCGAACATTCGAGACAATCTTCGAACAGAAGAGGAGAGGAGAGTGGACAGGGTAGGGGCCAGTGAGGACACGGGGTGGACAGTGAGAATAAGAGAGAGAGACTTACGTTTGGATGCGTTCAACACATCGTTTCAATGAGAAGAAGAAGAAGTCATCAGTAAATGAGTGAAAGTTTGACTGAAAAGTGAACACAAATTGCATTCACTTTCACCGGCGCTCAGCACAGAAGGGGCGGAGTCTGACGTCAGCGCGACGTCAATCGCTCCCATTGGCTCTCACGGAGAGAGAGCAGAAGTGTGTCAAAGAGAGAGAAGACTGGGAGAGAGGGGAGAGTAATGGGAGAGAGAGGGAGAGAGAGAGTGACCGGAGAGTCGCGCGCGTCTTAACGCAAATGGTTTTTGGAATCATTTATTATTAGAGAAAGTCTTAATCGCGAGACTAATAATGGAATCGATGGATGACTTCCTGAGAGAGAAGGGAAGCGCCAGAAGTGACGTCACGATAGAGAGGATGAGAGTGAATGACACGGAAGTCCTGAAGAGATCACTGACTGGTCCGTCACTGACTGATTCGCGCCAAATGACAGCCCCGACAGAGCAGATGGCCGTTGAGAGGGAAACACGAGCCGTCAGTCAACTGTTCGGAACAGTCTTCGCAGATATAACAGTCCACGTGATAGTCTGGGGGAGAGGGCGGGGCTTAGCAGTTGTCAGAGTGAGACAGAGACAGACCTCGGTCCTGGGACACGACTCGGACCGTTTCTTCGGTGCCCTCCAGAGGAACGATAGGCGTGTGACAAACGGCGCATTTGGGGGCAAAGAGTTTGTGGTAGTCCTGGACGCAGAAGATCCGGTTCTGGACGTCGACAGTGAAGGGCACGCCGTCGAGACACTCGTTGCACTGCTGGCAGCGGAAACAGCCCGGGTGGTACGACTTGCCCATGGCCTGCAGGATCATCTCCATTATCAGATGACCACAGATGGCGCAGCGGTCGGCCGTCTGCGGACAAGACTATACTGATTAGAGGACAAGACAACAATACAAGCAGAACGAGAGGACCTGTTGGAAGCCGCAGTAGAGGTAGTCCTCCTCGCAGTAGACTTTTCCCAAAACGTTGTAAAAGGCTTTGCCTCTGAGCGGACGTCCACAGGAACAGCACGTGAAGCAGTTCGTGTGGTAGAGGTTGCCCATCGCCTGACACGCGTCGATCACGCCGTTCACGCGCTCCGAGCACTGGCAGCAGATCCCGAAGTACTCGCCCTTCGGCTCCGACTCCTCCATCTCGCGCTCGATGGCGCGCGTCAGGGCCTCGACCTGCGGGTCAGGGAGTGACGTCACTTGTCACGTCATGTCTCGTGTCAGTTCTCACCTTCTTCTCGGCCTCAGTCATACCACGTGGTCGGGGAGGAGTCACTTCATACGAGAGCAGTGTTTGCGCGCGATATGTGTTCGAGTCCTTCGACTTGAGTCTTGTGGTCACGTGTTGTGCCGACACCGACAGCGGCTCGCGAGCGCCCATTGTTGTCGTGGTTGTGGTCACGGTGTGGCAGGCCGTGGGCGGAGGCAGAGGCGCCTTCTTCACGCCCGACGGCACGCTTGTGGGCGGCGGCGGCACCGGTCTGAAGGACCGCGAGTGTCTCGAGTGGTCAGTCTTCGGCTCAAAGAGTGACAAATCCTTCAAAAACTTCGAAACGTCTTTCAAGTCATCCATTGATTCGCATCTCTCGAGACAACAAACAGATATTGTTTTCGCCTCTCAGTCGCCGCTCAGCCCACAGATGGCGCTCTCAAGGCAGGGCTCGCGACTGCGTTCACTGCAATGCGGACCCGAAACATGAGTCGTTCGTTGCGATTAACGCCTCGAATACACAAATGACGTCTCAATGATGTAAAAGTTTTCTGAAGACAAGACCTGTCAGTGAATATCAAGACAAATGACTGATTGCTCTGCCATTCCCTTAACTGTAATTAGTATTCTTTCCGTTCATTAAAAGTCTGTTTTCTTTACTGAATATTCATTTCTAGCGTTCCTTCCGTTTTGAATGTCAAATGATTTCCGTTTTGAGAACTGAATTCAGAATTCGTTCCAAAAGTCTTCAAAAGTTTTAGTCAAGAAGCCGACCGACAATTCCCCGATTGAGCGTAAATGCAAGAAGTTGTTGTAGAAATTGTCCAGAGCTGACGGCCTGACAGTCAGACTGATTGTTGTGTTGTGTTCAGCTGTTGCTGAGAGCGCAGTGTAAACAGAGCTGAGAGCGCATGTGCGGGAGAGGCGTCGCCATTGTCTGCGTTAGTGTCGGCCATATTGAGTCAATTCTCATTGTCATCGAAATGAACGGCGAGAAGACTTTGATGCCGCAGAAGGACGACCACGAGTTCGACTCGACGTGGCACCGGCCGGCCGCCGGCCACTACTCGGTGGGGCAGTCGGGCCAGAGCTCGGACCCGTACGGCATGTCCTACTACACGGCGGCCAACACTGCGATGTTTCCCTATTCGGACGCTTTGCCCTCCAGTCAGCCCTGGAGCAACGGCCAGGAGGCCATGACCTTCCTGGGCGGCTACACGCCCGAGCACTCGGCCCAGCAGCACCAGGGTATGTCCGTCCGGGCTCTGTCTGTCCGTCTCATGCCTTGTCTCTTCTCAAAGGCCACTACGCCATGGAAGCCATGTTCGGCTCGCAGAACACGTACGGCTTCGGGGCGGGGATGGGCTCGCCCTTCAACGCCTTCTTCCCCTCCAACTCAGAGCCCTTCTGGGGCTCCAACTCCAAGGCCGGGTCGCGACTGCCGGCCTATCACCAACAGCAACAGGACTACAACTACAGTCAACAACAGCACGACAGCTACGGCCTAAACGACCAGTCCCTCAAGCACGTCGAGACGGGACTCTCCGGTCTGTCCTCTAGTTGTCTGCTTCTTGTCCTCATTTGACCATTTTGTCCGTTTTGTCCGTTTAGGCCTCACTCTCGACCACATCAAGACTTCGGATCAGTTCTCCGCGTCTTCGAAGCCCATGTCAGGTACGGCCTCTCCTACCCGTCCCCCCGACTAACCCTCTCTCTCCGGTAGGCTTCGACGGGAAGAAGTTCGGCGACGGGTCGGGAGCGGTGGGTCAGGTGACGACGAAGAAGACGACGTGGGCGTCGATCGCGAGCCAACCGGCCAAAGCGCAGCCCAAGTCCTTGAAGTCCAAGATGTCGTCTTCAGTACTGACGGGACAGACGTCTAAACACTTGCCGTCAATGGAGGCCATCGGCACGTGGGAGGCCAAGAACGGCGCGCAGGCCAAGACGCCGCCCGTCATGCCCGCGCCTCCCGCCGCCCCACCCCAGCAGCAGCAGTCGGTCCGGGCGGCGCCCGTGCCGGCCGCCCAGCAGTGGACGGCGCGCGCTCCGGCGCCGGCGGTGGCCCGGGCGGCCGTGAGCAGTGAGCCTCCGGCGGCGGCGGCAGTGGTGGGTCCGGCGCACCCGGTGCTGGAGAAGCTGCGCGTGGAGAACAACTACAACCCGAAGGAGTTCGATCTGAACCCGAAGAGCGCGCGCTTCTTCATCATAAAGTCGTATTCGGAGGACGACATCCACCGCTCCATCAAGTACTCCATCTGGTGCTCCACAGAGCACGGCAACAAACGCCTGGACACGGCCTTCAAGCAGCAGGAGCACAAGGGGCCCATCTTCCTGCTCTACTCCGTCAACGGGTCGGGTAGGTGTCAAACAACTCGTGACCTGACTGACCCTTGCCCCCTGCCCTCAGGTCACTTCTGCGGAATGGCGCAGATGATGTCGTCGGTGGACTACGCGTCGTCGTCGTCGGTGTGGGCGCAGGACAAGTGGAAAGGGCAGTTCCGCGTCAAGTGGGTCTACGTGAAGGACGTGCCGAACGCGCAGTTACGGCACATCCGACTCGAGAACAACGAGAACAAACCCGTCACGAACTCACGTGACACCCAGGAGGTGCCCCCGGAGAAGGGCCGGCAAGTGATCAAAATCATGCACCACTACCGCCACACGACCTCCATCTTCGACGACTTCCTCCACTACGAACAGCGCCAGCAGGAGGAGGGTCAGCGCCGCGTCGACCCGCCCGGCCCTCCGCAGCACGCGCCTCCACCCCCACAGCCGGAGAAGAAGCGCCAACAATGGCCGCAGAAGACCAACTGAGCGTGTGTTCGGTGATTGTGTTCTCTCTCTCTCTCTCTGTTCTCTCGTGACAACAATACGTGTGACAGTCTGTGAACTCAAGAACTGAAAGCTATTTATTGGACTTCAAAACAATTTTCTGTACATTAATTACGACTGATTTATATGTCATTAATTACGTTGCAATACAACACTCGTTCTTATCTTCTCTCGAGAGCACAGAAGTGAACGAAATTGTCCGCAAACGCCAAGTGTTCGCAAGTCCACTGCAGGGGTGTCTCCAGGGGGGGCTCCACGCCGTGGCACACCAGGCGCAGCCCGTCCGCCAGGCCCAGCAGGCGGCGCAGGTCGGCCACAGTGGTGGGCCGGTCGTCTTCGGTCGGGCGGATGAGGCGCTGAGTGTGAGAGCCGTCGGGCGCGTGCACTCGAATGGGCAGAAAGCGGAAGCCCTGGCCGGCCATGAGCTTGCGGTTGACGGCCCAGAACTGGTCGAAGCGGTCGTTCTGAAGGCCGAGCCAGAGCTGCGAGTGTTCCTTCTTCTGCATCTGCGCCATCACCTCTGACCTGTGCTTCAGAGCGTCCGCTTCCTTCAGACACGACATGAAGTGCTGTTCCAGAGCTGCGCGCGACTGACACCTGACCAGCTGAGGGCGGGGTTAGGCTTACTAAAGGGGCGTTCTCTCATGGTCTGACCTCTGACTCCGGGAAGTCCGAGAAGTGGACGGTGATGGGCCAGGGAAGAACGGCCTCGCCGCCCAGCAGGTCCCACAGCAGGCCGATGGGCAGGTGCCTGCGGGAGAGGTCGTGAGTCAAGCGGACGTCAGTGGACGGGAAGGTCTGACCACTTGAGGGCGTGTCCTTCGAATTCGAGCCATAATTGGTTCGCATTTTCCTCTCTTTTGACGAATCGTTGCAAATGTTTGACCACTTTCTCCATCACGAGCGGGAAGTACTGCACACGTGATACCATCAGCTGTCGAGAGAGGGGTCAGAGGTCGCGGACAGCAGGGGCGGACTCACGTAGAAGGGGTCGGGCTCGCCGAGCGTGGCGTTGTCGGCCGGTGCCAGCCGGAACTGGACGGGCAGGTAGGAGTGCCAGATCTGGCGCAAGACGTCCCCGTCTTCGGCCATTCTTTTGTAAACAAAACGCAATGAAAACAGTGAAAGCCTTGCAGTGAAAGGCGAACCGAAGGCGCACTCAAACACAGTGCGACTGAATGGGAGCCAAGCGTTGCCATAGAGACGACGAGAGCTTGTTTTGACGCCATTTTAGTCGAAATGAGTTCTCATTAATGATTGAAAAGAAAAATGTCTTTAATTTGCGAAACGATTGTCAGCGAAGACGAGATGTCGTCTCAAACTCAGACCAATCGGACGGAAGACGAAGAACTGGACTACGAGGAGGAGGACATCGATCGGCCGAAGGATGAGCCGCAGGACGACAGAGACGAGGGTTTGTCGTCTCAGGTGTCGTCGATCTGTCGTCTAAAGGCCTCTCATTGCAGGCGAACTCGACGACGACGACGACCTCGAGGAGGGGGAGGTCAAGGAGGACGAGGACGACGACCGCATGGCTCACAAGCGCGTGACGCCTCCCGACGGACAGCAGCCGCCGGAGGGCCAGACGCGCCAGACGGCCACCAGTATCTGCAGGTTCTACGGCCGCGGCCAATGTGAGTGCCCTCTGACCCTGACCTGACCTAATCTGACTGTCCCCCTGTGTCAGGCACGTGGGGCAACAACTGTCGGTTCGTTCATCCGACTGGAGGTCAGTCGCGCTCTCAATGATTGTTGTCTTTGTCTGACGTCATGTGTTGTCTGTTTGAAGGAATGCCTGCAAAGCGAATGCCTCCTCTGCCGCCACCCCTGCCTCTGCCCCTCCCGCCCCCGCACATGGCCACACATCACGCGCCGCCGCCGCCCCAGCAAAGAGCGCCCAGACGTGACTTCTACGCGCCGGAGTCGGCCGGGGGGGCTGAGAGCGCGTGGGAACGGGGCCTGAAGCAGGCCAAGGAGATGATAGTGCGCGCCAGTCGGCGGAAGGAAGAAGAGGTGGACTTCGAGGACAAGCGCTTCAATCTGTCGGTCGAAGAGACGACATCTGGCGGTCGCGACAGAAGTCCTGTTGTCGTCGATCGCTATGGAGACGACGAGTACGAGCGCAGACGGCGTCTGGCGTTCGAGTCGGCGCCCTGGAACAACGAGGAGCCCGTCGGCGCAAAGGCCCGTTCGGCCGAGACGTACCGCGACCCCTGGCGCAGGTCCAAGTCGCCGAAGGGCCGGCGGCCGGCCGTCGCGTCGAAGCGGTCGTCGATGTCTTCGATCTCAGACTCGGATTCCGAATCTTCTTTTGGAAGTTCTTCTGAATTCAGCTCTTCTTCACAGAGAAGTCGAAAACGATTTAATCGCAGATCAGCTGAAAAGCAGAAGAAAAAGAGTAAAAAAGTCTTCATTTCAGTCATGACTCGAATATTCATGTCTTGTGTTCCGCAGCGCCCTCTGCCGGACCGACCACTCAGGCCCCGCCCAACTGGAACAACCCCACGAAGCCGGAAGAGCGCGCATATGACTCGTGGTCTGAGTCGCTGTCGGACTCCGAGTCCATGACGTCATACTATTCGGGCTCCGAGTCCGACAGCGCAGACGCAGAACACGACAGAAGTAAACGCATTCCTAAGAGATCGCAGCCGAAGAACAAAACGGCCGCAGATGGCGCGCCGGCTGCCAAGAAAGCGCGGCCGGCGCCCTCTGGCGGACAGCAGGCGTCTCCGCGCGCGGAACGGCCGAAGAAATCTCCGATAAAAATGACTTTTTTGAGAAAAGTTTGTTTCTCTTCTCGTATTCATTGTCTGATTGTTGTCTCGCTCTTCAGCAGCAAAACCTCCGACAAAAGGACGCATCGGTTGACAGAAAACTGAACGGAACTGAAGGTCAACAACACGTGACCTCTGCTGACCTCCACATCCCCGACCCTCAAGACGACAAGAAGTCCGTCTCGTCGGCCTCTCCCGTGTCGCACGAGGCGCAGACGCCGCCGCCGCCCACGACCGGCTCTTCCTCTGGATCTGCTTCTTCGCGTCACGAGAAGTCTCTTTCGGCGACCGTTTCCAGACGTGAAGAACTGCTGCAACAGCTGAAGGCCGTCGAGGACGCCATCGCCCGCAAGAGATCGAAGATCAACTGAACTCTCACCTCATCTCTCATTCTTGTCTCTTGTTCTCCTTCTTCTGCTTCTTCTGACCACTTCTTCGGTCAGTCTTTAACCGAAAATAAAATCATTATTTAATAAAAATATTTTCTCCGAATGTTTGAAAACGTTATTTCTGAACGAGTCGTGTCGTCCCTTTTGTGTCAACGTGTGAGAGTGAGTGTCGGGCGAGAAAAGGGCCCAAAAGTGCTCTCAACTGAGACATAGTGTTCTCAGACTCTGAACTCGTGTTTCCTTTTCCTTTGAAAACATTCAGTTTTCGTCGAAAGAAATTCACGTGAGATTTGAATCTTAATTGTTGTTGAAATGCCGGCCAAAAGGAATGGAATGCTTCCGAACGGACACTTCCGTAAGGATTGGCAGCGATTCGTCAAGACGTGGTTCAATCAGCCCATGAGGAAGAAGAGGAGACACCAGAAGCGCGTCGAGCGGGCGGCCCGACTGGCGCCCCGACCCACACAGCGCCTGCGCCCTGTCGTCCACTGCCCGACCGTTAAGTACAACTCGAAGGTCCGGTTGGGGCGGGGCTTCACGCTCGAGGAGCTCAAGAGCGCCTGCATCGGCCGTCGGGAGGCGCCCGGTATGTCCTGTCGGGTGTCCGTCGTGTCACTTGTTCTCATTGTCATTGTCTCTCTTAGCCATCGGGATCAGTGTCGACCACCGAAGATCGAACCGTTCGGTTGAGTCGTTGCAGAGAAATGTCCAGCGATTGAAGGAATACAAGTCACGTGTCATTCTGTTCCCCATTTCGGCCAAAAAACCACGAAAAGGCGATTCTTCTCTGGAGGAGCAGAACCTGGCCAGACAGCTGGTCGGTACGATTCTGCCGGTGCGCAGGGGAAAGCAGTACTTGAAGAGCGAGAAGGCAAGGGTTCCCACCGAAGAAGAGAAGAAGTTCGCGGCTTTCCATTCGCTGAGGAAAGCGCGCGCCAACGCTCGGCTGATCGGCGTCCGCGCCAAGAAGGCCAAGGAGGCGGCCGAGAGTCTGGACGGACCGAAGAAGAAGGAGTAGAGAGCGCGTGACAGCAAAGTCTTGTTATTATAAATAGAAATAAAGATTTTTTTGGCAAAAACTCAAAACTTTTTCTTTCAAAATGTCGTCATTTGTGTCGTCCTTATGCTGAACGACGTCTCGCGCTGTCGTCCTCCGGTCGCTCCTCCGCGCCGAAGACGCTCTCAGTCGCGATCTTCGGAACAGTCTGAGGACAGAGACCTGTTGTCATGGTTTCCGAATCGTCTGAAAAGGAATTTCTCGTCAGAACTGGTGTTCAATGCTTTCGATCCGAAAGAGAGGTCTTCAGTGGCCATCAGTCGAGACCTGGAGATCAGTCGCACGCTCTCCACGCCCTTTGACCCCTCCTTCGCGCCCCTCTTCGGCCCCGACGCCCGGCCCTCGACTGGCCAGACATGGGTTGGAGTGGAGAGTCAGCAAAACAAGAACACGTGCGACAGTCAGGCCGTGACGTCACGACTGAAGACTGATTTCGAACGACATTTCGAACAATACGTGAGAGAAGTGACGTCACAGTCAGACGACAGCCCAAAGAGGACAGTGGAAGTGACGAAGTTTGTCGATTCCAAGACCAAGACATTGGAAGACAAGACGAGCGAAGAGAAGAGCCGAAAGCCGCGCCGCAAGACGTCTCTGCCCGGGGACAGTCCGGAGCTGACGGTGCGCTGGACGCGCGAGCAGTTCCTGCAGACGAAGGGCCAGAAGGAGGAGGAGAGGGTGGATAAGACATCGAGTGGATGGTGTTCTTCGGTCTGTCTTCTGCTCGTTGTTCTAAATTTCTGTCTTTTAGTGATTCTTTGGTTTTTGTTCAATGAATCGAAAGTTTAATGAAAATTACAGTAATTTTTGTGCAAATAATAGATAAGAAGATCTGATAAGAGAGAGAAAGAGTTTTTAAAAGATTTAAAAGATTTCGTGTTTTTTGCGATAAATTCTGAGAAAAAGAAAACAATTTATAAAATAATAAAAAAATAATAAATAAATGACGTAATAATGGACACAAAGAGTGACGACAAGAGAACGCACGACAAGAACGTCCGTCCGGACGCGCACTGCACTACACGAGCACTGCACGGTGGTCCCTGGGCGCGGCCGGGCGGCTCAGTAGAGGCCACAGCCGCGCAGGTTGTTGGCGATGATGACGTCAGTGACGGCGTCGAAGACGAACTGAATGTTTGTCGTGTCTGTGGCGCACGTCATGTGGCAGTAGATCTCCTTTGTTGTCGACTTGTTCTTCGCCTCGAACTGCGCCTGGATGTAGGCCGCGGCCTCCCCGTACTCCTGTGCGCCTGGGGACGGGGGAATACTGTAAAAAAGAACCAGACCCAGACCAAACATACCGGTGTACTCGGGGAAGCAGATGGTGAGCGGACTCTTCTTGATCTTCTCCTCGAAGAGGTCCTTCTTGTTGAGGAAGAGAATGATTGACGTGTCTGTGAACCACTTGTTGTTGCAAATCGAGTCAAACAGCTTCAGCGACTCTTGCATTCGGTTCTGGGAAAGGCGTGTTAGTACTGGGTAATTGTCTAGGTCTATTGCCCACCGTCGTCTCGTCCTCGTGCAGCACCTGGTCGTACTCGGACATGGCCACGCAGAAGATGATGGCCGTCACGTCCTCGAAGCAGTGGATCCACTTCTTGCGCTCCGACCGCTGGCCGCCGACGTCGAAGAGCTTGAAGTTGAGGTTCTTGAAGGAGAAGTGGACCTCAACGATGCCCGTCGTCTTGACGCGCGTGCGCAGGATGTCCTGCTCCGTCGGCATGTACTCCTTGCGCCCCAAGCGGTCCAAGTCGTCCAGGAAGCTGGAGGTGGGGTGGGGGGGGGCTATTACTATTGGCCGTAGTCATAGTTACTCACTATTTGGCCGAGTCGTTGA
>JAQFYX010000002.1:0-12670 GCA_034695105.1 Ctenobelba pectinigera | reverse complement strand
CTCTGAACGGCAGATACGACAACAGGACTTCGCATAAGTCGTCACCGAATCTGTCCAACGAGTCCTTCGGGTAATTCAAAGTCATATCGCAATCAAATCGTGACAACAATTCAAACAAATCTCTCAAACAATTGATTTAAATTCTAAAAACACGTGTACATTATAATAGATGGTTCTGGTTGGTTTGGCCCTCATGTGGGAATACACAAAACCAACAATTAGTAGTGACTCCTAACACCAGAGAGCAGTACAGTCACACAAGAGCAGTTGCGCGAAATTCGTGTATATGTCGTCCGCCAGATGTCAGTGCTCTGAATCAGACAATTGTTTTGATGAGCAGTGTTTAGGAAATAGCTGTCATTCGACTGTCAGAGTCTGTGTTGCGTAGATATTAATAAACAATAATTTTCACTCGAAAAATAGTCAATAATTTTCTAAATTAAGTATTAAATAATTCGCGAATGAAGCGGACCAACAGACAGGACAGGAGCTGTTGGGCAACAAAGTATACAATTTAGAGGGAACTCTGACTAATACCCAACAACTGCCGGCCGATGAGATCGCTGACGGAGACAGCAATGACAACAATACAGTCAATATCTCTGAACAGTCTGCAAATGGATCAGAGCCTGAACTCATGTTCGGCACACAGGACATGATGAAGAGCAGCAGCAGCAGCACTGCCGCCAACAACACACAGATGCCGCGAAAGCGTTCCATTGACAGCAGAACATCTGAAGTGTGGTTAGAAGATAGCGATGTTCTGTCGCCGGCAAAACAGGCCAAAAACAGTGACAATGAAAAGCTGATTACTAAACGGAAATACTTCCAAACACTGGTCACTGTTCGAGAAATGGCAGAAAATGGAATCTCATCTGTCGACCAACTGAAGGCAATTCTGCTGAAGTTGACTGATCAGGAAGTCGACGGCTCTGTCAGACCGGCACTCATTTCATTTCGGAACCAAAACAATACCGAAAGTATCACAGCTGTGGAGCACATTGGCGGCACCGACCCATTCGTCTCACTGGGCATTGTTTATTATAATCAGCCGGACTTGAGGTCAGACCTGAACAATCTGGTCAAACAGCTCCTGAATGACAACGCGCTAGTCCTGCTGCCAGTGCACACCTATCAGGGATTCAATAAGGGATCCAAACGTTATGATTTTGAAGTTAAAGCCGACAACTCCCTGACCCGATTCGAGCAGTGGTTCAAAAGGCACCACAAGAACACCTATTCAGTGCCGGACTATGAGTCAACCATTACATTCCTATATGACACTCTGCTCTCCAATGGTGCCAATGATTTGATGGATCGGACGGTCCGGTTGTTTAGTGAAAGTCGTGGGAAACTAAGCACTGATGACGGAACGAATATACGGCCTATAATTGTCAACAATGCGCCCGATGTGGTGGCGCTGAAGAAGATGAATAGGACTAGGAATGGACAGTCATCCGGCAATCATCTGTTCATCCTTTCGGGCCGGAATGAAGATAAGAATCGCGTATTTGATGTGTCGTTCCATATGACATACAATAATGAAAACTCGCGGCTCAAGTCATCCAAATCACGAAAGACTAAGACCTCGACGAAGAAGGAAACGGCCGATGACTCGTCGGACGACTCGGATTCCGACACAGATAATCGCTATAAGATGAAGTACTTCGGCGACATTGTGGACCCGATCGGAACGCTTCTGATTGGCCGCAAGTATCGATTACTTCGGGTTCTGTTCGGCACCGGCAGAGCGACGGTCCGAATTGTGCGGCCTCTGGACATGAGTATCGCGTATCACGAACTGGACATAACTGACATATCGAATGCCAAAGCCCAGACCATCAGGAACTGCATCACAGGCTCTCTGGCCGACGAAAAGTGGCCAATGGCCCGATGGGTGGCCGAGTTCCAGGTGCTGAAGAGCTCAGCGCTCGGCCTATTTTTCCGGGGCTTATTGCGAGAAATGTGTGGCTTCGAGACCGTCACTAAGAAGATGTATGAAAAGATCAACAAAAGCGTAAAAATCTTCGACTTCTATCAGTACTTGATAGACGAGCACCAGAAGCTGGACGTCACACACACTGACTACTCCATCCGCGTCCTCCTTGGCGTTCTCATTGACGCCTCGAGACGACACTTTAGGGATCCGAAGAAGCTGTCGGACAGCTGGCAATTGGTGCGAACACTGGCCGTCCGATACGAATTCGTACATCTGGTTCACCAGCACCTGACTCACGACTTGAGTGAAAAATTGATTGAATTCGGTTCTGGAACGCTTGATGGGACAGACTTTTCGGTCGCGCACCTCTTCCTGGAGTCTTTGGGAGAAATAGAAATTGAAGTCAAACGAAAGCCGAACGAACCGGATGTGGTACCTGTTCAGGCGTCGGCATTCCGGCAAAAGATCTGGAAATGGGCGCAAAAAAATTGGAACAAATCGATGACCAGATTGACAACGGATTTCACTCCTGAACTAAAGCAACAATTGATACCATTCCTGCCAAGCAGATGGTTAGGCGAGTCAGTGTTCAATAACAGGAAATCAAGTAATGATTTATTTAGAAAAAAAATAATATTTATCATTTTTTTAATAGAAAAATACTAATCTAATCTCTGAAATTTCCATCACTGATTAGAAATCCTCAAAAAAAGAGTTGAGGGGTATTGCGCGACAGAACTGACCATTCAGGACGACATTTTCACAAACATTTAATTGACTACTATTAGCCCTATTCAGCGAATTTGTAATTTTTCTATTTGACTCAATATATCTTAAATATCTGGAAATGATTTTTTTCTGATTCTTTTCATGTTTATTGTCGTTATTTTCACCTAAAAAAAGTGTAATCTTATTCTCCAATTCCATGCGATTTCATTTACTTCTTTTTCACTTCACAGTCATTCTAGTCTTAAACTGTTGCCTAATTTGTGAAATTAATATAACTTTATTTCTTGTTTTGTCGAAGAAAATAAGCAAACAAATCATTATTTTTATAACAAAAAAAAAGTATTTGCCATAAGAAAAATGTTTTTCTTAATAAATAGATTATAAATACAAATTTATATTCCATAAAGATATGTTTAATTAAATAAAAAAATAAATAAATAAATAAATAACAGCAAATGACTTATTTATGGATTGTTTGACGTCTAAAGAAAGGATTATATTTAAAAGAAAAAAATTTTTTTTTGTCCGACAAACTAAACCATTAATTCTGAACTATTAGAATCTGGTCAGAAATATTCTCTTTTCTGCTGAGCTGTTCTGTATAGTAAATTACGTCATCATTAAAGTAGACAAACACTGCTCTGTATATGTGTCTTTCAATGCAACTTAAATAGAAATATCGGACAATATTTATTGACAAATAGTTTGACTAAACTTTAAGTTTATATTCGAACGACAACTAAACAGAAGTCGATCTTCTGTTCCCTCACAAAGACGACCGTTCAGTGGACACAAACAACACAATCGAAGGCCTATATCTACAACAACTGCCGGTGAGTGAGCGTTAGTATTGATTTAATCGTTAACTAATCGTTGAGATTACAAATTATTCTTGAAAGACATTATCTGACAGAATAATAACCTTTTTCTTAATACTATTTAATTTTGTAAATATATTTTCAATTAAAGCAAAGCAATGGCGCCGATAGATCCGGACGCCGATTGGATTCTGGAAGCGCTGGACAGCGTTGACAGTAAAACGCTATGGAATTATGTGTTTGAGGGAAATGTAGATTTCGGAGCTCTTTCGCTGTCAGAGCTTCTTCTGACCGCTGAAAACCGAAACATAGCTCTCGTGCTGAGCCGGACCTCAACGACAAAGATTATGCGGATATTCACAGTCATAGCCAACAATCTAACAACAGATTCACAGCGAAAGGCAAACGCAATCAATAGGTTCACTGAACTGTGCCTGCACGACCACAAGCAGAGGAATGCCTACTATCTGGTGCCGACCAGTGACTCAAAGCTGGAATTCTTCTTCTTCTCAATACTGGATCTGCTGGAACTCAAGATCAGACAGAGTGACAAGTTGTACAGTGAAGAGGAGGACCTGATTCGCATTATAGTGAACATCTCTCTTGAACACAAGCATCCGGTTGAGGACCAGTTCCGGTTCTTCTGCCGTCGATTCCGAACAATCGGTGGACAGTATGGTGACGACGAACTGAACGGTTTGGTGACAATAACTCGCAGATATAACCAATTGATTGCAATCGACGGTCAGCTCGCGATCAGTCAATCGGTTGTTGACGACGACATAGAATTGGTGTTCCATTTCAGTGCTGAATTCAATATAATTCTGCGAAAAGGCTTCTATCGGTCAGCTGTACGATATATCGATGCCATGGGGCCAGACGATCAGCACCTGACAGACGAGAAACTGGTAATCCAGTGCCAGTCAGTCGACTATTCGATTGCTGAGGTCATGAATGTTCACACACTGCCAGTATGGCCACACAGTACTGCCGACTCAGGGGTCCGATTGAACGGCCGTCTGTCGACACCGGCCTATCATTTGATGGTCGGTCTTCACAGACACATCGTCAGGACCGGTAACTGTGCAGACATACAGGCCCATCTCGAAGGGCTTAACGTTGGCCTCATTGTGCGTTCACTGACGCGAGACAGCAAACCAACAGAGACTGACTGGTCGTTGATTTACGGTCTGGCCGTGTACCTGAAGAGAGCCCGACTGGAAAATAATGAAAATAACAAACCTGGCGTTCTTCAGCGTGTGGTCGAAGCGTATTTCCTGCACCGGGCCTTACTCAGGGCACTGAAGGACGGTTCGAAAGACTATAGAAAATCCAATTATAAAGCAATGAGAGACCTGATTGATGGTCTGCAGAACATACGGGTCTGCAATACGAGTTGCGGAGTGGAGAACACCGCCGCCTTCGCAAACATACATGACTTGTTTGGAAAACTGATTGAAGAGCTCCAAAATAAAAAACGGGAGATAACGGCCGGTCTGCTCGTCAATGATGCGCAAACAGAGGTTTTTCTCGACGGACAGACAATCGAAGATCTCTGGTCAACAAAGTTCGAGATATTCTCTGCAGAGATGTTCCCTAAAGTGGATTCCGATCATCAGTTCAGGGCATAAACAGTTTCAGAAAAACACTTCATTATCGTCTCCTAATTCCTTATTTGTTTTCTATGTTTTTGACAAATACTGGCTATTAATTAATTAATTAAAATAATTCAAATGAGTTTTCAATATCTATGTATCAGTATTTTAGTCACCAAATAATACATTCAGTTAAGCGTTACAGTCATGTTAAATACACATTTAGTTTTTTTCTCCAAAATGTCATTCTATGTAATAAAAGTCTATTCAAAACTTTGGACAAATAAAACATTTCTTTATAAACTTTAGTAACATTAGTAAATAAACTTCCATTTCGTATTGAATATAATTTCCATTTCTAATTAAACTCTCCGCTGAGAAAAGAAATTGTTTCAACTTTGACTATAGTATGGAATTATTTTTCAAGACTATATAAAAGGCTAAGCATTATATGCTTTAGATTGCGTTTATTTCTAAATAGTTAGACAGTTATATAAATACTAAGTATTTTTTCCATCAATATATAAAATATTTATTTCTATAGGAAAACAGCAAGAAAATCATTATAATCCAAAACAAAAAAACTGATCATTATTTATTTTTCTTTTCAGTTTTTTTATTCAAATTTAGATTTGATATAAATTTAATGGCAAATACAATAATAATAACTACAAAACGAGAGTTATTTAGATTAAATATCTATAAATAAAAATTGATTTCTCATTATTTTATGTTTATTCGATATTTAGTTATAAATGGAAAAGCAATTTTTGTTTCTAATATTTCCTGAATCTGTCTGTTTGTTTGTGATAGTTTTTAGTTTATATATATATTAATGTTTTTGATTGTGTGACTAACTAATTAGCAATTAAATGTCCAGTAATTTAGTGCAGAACTGAACATATTTAGTCAGCGCTAGTATTCCTTTCGGCGATCATCTGCTCTAACCTATTGAGCTCCTGTTCCCGGAGGGCCAGGGAGCTCTGACACTGCTCGAGTATTAGTTGAGCGGCTTTAGTGATGTGATGTCCCGTTCCGTTATATTCGACCGAATTATCATACATTAATGAGAGCTCATTGAGGAACTCCTGTCTAGTGGCATACCGGCCCTGACCTATGCGTTGGCGGATCGTCATCAAGTCGATCGGGTTTTTGATGGTCTGGTGATAGTCGAGCACCTCTTTAGGATTGACCGGTTCTAACAGGTAGTCAACGCTGTCCCGCACGGCCGGCAGCTTCCGGACCTGGACTATCAGTTTATCGAAAATGCCCTGCAGTTTGACCATTGGGTCGAAACGACTCCTCTTGCCGGTTCGGGGCGTAAAGTACTCGATCTCAACGCTCTTTGCATCCCTTTTCCCTCTGAGCCGACTTTGCTCCTTGGCCACGATTACATCCTGACCGTTGTTGTCCTCAATATCTAATATTTGCACCGAAGAAGTTTGGCTGCAATGCGTGAGATCTATCTCATCAATTCGGGCCGTTTCGCTGAGCTGATTGCCCGGCGCTGATCCGGACTGCCCGACGATCGGGAACACAGTCGGTATAGGGACAGCCGGTCTGTGGCCAGAATGGCCGACTGGTATTCCTACAACAGTCTTATCCAGCGCTGGCAGGATAGGGATAGTGGGAGAGCGGGGGGACAGGGGTTGAGAGAGAGAGAGAGAGAGAGAGAAATGCAATTTCCTATTGAATAATGCAAAAAAGTTAAGACAAGACAAGCCCTTACCACCCATTCCCTGGGCATCCCTGGCCACAATGGACACGTTTTTCGCTGTCGAACCATTGTTTTCATTGCAATCTCGAAGTCTTCGGACGATTGAATGGTTCGGCAGATCAAACGACGACACCATCTCCTCCAGATAGAGGCCGGTAATGCCAATATTCAGCTCTTCGGCTATCGATGGTCTTTGACCGCCGCTGTCGTCCACAGAGTCTCTCTGCATACCGATACCAGGAACTGGTTCTTCGGTTTGATTGAATAAAAATTGAATCAATTATTATAAATGTCTCATAAACTAGAGTTAAGCATCAGCTTTCAAATGAATTACCTCTTAATAGCTAATTAATTAAATAAATAATTAACACTTAATTTAGTAAATTATTTACTATTTTTCGAGTGAAACTTATTGTTTATTAATATCTACGCAACACTGACTCTGACAGTCAAATGACAGCTATTGCCTAAACACTGCTCATCAAAAACATTTGTCTGATTCAGAGCACTGGCAGCGCAACGATCTATATCAACAATAAGTAATTTCAAGTAAATAAATGTTCACAAGTTTTCAAGTAAATTAATAATACATAATTGTATAAAGAAATGTTCTATATTTTCTAGACGAGAGAGGGAGAGAGAGAATAAAGGAATCAAATTCTAATATTGATAATATTTTGTGAATTTATTGAAATTATAGTTAATGCATTATTTTATTAGCAAGGCATATACTTTCCTAACTCATTCATCCCATTCATATGGATGAAGGAAATCTCATACAATTATTTTATGAACTGAAATTATATAATACAGCAATAATTTGCATATATAAGCAAAAATATTAAGCTAACAATTGGAGATTTTTCAAATCATTATCAATAGTATATAAAAAATTCAAACAAAACATATATATTTTATAATATTTATTTTATAGACTGGAATTATATAATACAGTAATACTTTGTATATATAAGCCAATTGAATGTGATAACTATTGGATACTGACTCGCAGTCTCTTTTCTATAATGATATTTATTTTTTTCTTGCATTAAAAAACTTTCACCAAAACAACTAGTTTGTTATTTTTAAAAGGATTTTATTTTAGTAGGAATTTGAAACATTTAATGGAAACATTATTAGAAAGCATCAGGATTTTCCTTCTAGCCGTCGTGCAGTGAATACATTCTAATCTCGCAGAAAAAGTCGAAAAGTTTTTGATGATTAGATTTTGTCTCACAAAATAGAATTCCTGTCCCGAACGCATAAGAGTTGAAGTAACTATTTTTGACTACTACTGACCACTTATTTTTAAATTACAATAAATTACAAAAACCTTTCTTGATAATTGTTATTTTTGCTTCATATTTCGTGTCAGTTGTTGCCTATGCACTGGCATTCACTGGCATTCGATTGACAACTGTTTTCTATGCAGTGCTCAGCTATATTCACTTGAGAACTGTATCGGAAAATAAATATTATACATTCCTTAACTTTTAATAATACTGATATGTAATTGTTTATTAATATTACATATATTTTATCTATTGGCGAGAAAATTCTTTGCTTATATTGTTTTCCTGAGCTGAACCGCATCCCATTCAAGTTAATACCATAAGAATGTTTTAAAGACTAACTTTTCAATACATCTATAATTTGTATATATATATTGAAAATCTTTGTAATAAATATTGGTGTAAGGATAGATTCGGAATTTTTATTTATTCTCTTCCTTAATGTTTACATAGATTGGCGAGTTTTGAACAAATTTTCTTTGCCAATATTGAAATAAATATCATAAATCCAATTTAACTATAAAAGAAATTAAAAAACTAAAACTGATTGATTGATTGATTGATACTATAGAATGAAAACAATTCTATTTATTATTGAATAATATAATGACGATATAAGCTAGAGATAGCATAAAGTAAAATACTTGTAAAAATAAATAAAAAGTGATTGATTGCATTAAAACGGATTATGTTTGCATTGATAAATGCGTTCAATTGTAGTTGAGATTCGTCCGATATTTATGAGCTAATGATACTGCGGACAAAAATGACTTTCTTGTTTTGTTCCGACGCATTTGATTCTGAGCTAATGATACTGCCGACAAAAGTGTCTTTTTTGGCTTTTTCCGCCGCACTAGATTCTGAGCTACAGATTTGGACGACAAAAAAGTCTTTTTTGTCTTCCTCTGCCGTATTAGACTAGATTTCGCCATTTCTATGTTGTCCTCATTGAAATCCAGAATGTCCTGACTTTTAACGAAACGTCTACTAAAATCCGGTACATCGAACAAGCGAATGTCTATTCTGATGACTTTGGGTTTCTTTATAATTTTCTTCGCTATGACCTTTGCAGGCCAAAACAATTTTGAGCCTATTCGAGCCAGAACTAATTCATGAGACGGCTGGCAAACTCGTGTAAACCAGTTGCTATCTTCCGGGCAGATGTGAAGATCATCGCTGAAGTCGACTTGAATATACTGATCGTCAGAATCAATAAAACAATCGACGCAAATCCGAACCTGTCTGAGATCATAGTCAAGTCTTTGTCGAACCATCTTCACTAAAGCTCTGGCTCTTGGCTCCAGGCGGCTGTATGCAGTAAACGATAGCATGTTATGAAATAGATTATTGATATCCAGAAAAAAGTCAATCTCATCATATGAATGGCCGGATATTTTTGTCGATATCAGGTCTACAGTAATCGGATTGTGGAATAGTATGGCAGCCCTATTCTCGGCTAATGAAGAGAACTTAAGCAATAGTTGCAAAAGTTCTGCGCCGTCTTTCACATAAAGTTTGAACATATACTTATAGATTATTCGACAAATAAATTTCGCTCTAGTACCATCAATTGGCTTCTGGTTTATAAGCTGAACTGACTTGCAATTCATGCAAAGAAATTGTTTTGGTCTTCGTGTCTTAATGCAGGTCTCATGAGCTGATGAATGGGCACAATTGTAGCATTGTATTAGACGGTCAGATTTAATTCGATGACAAACAGTGCAAAACCAATCACACTGAGTTTGCTTTGGTAGATTAGATAATTCAATCCTATCATCGACGCTGTATCTAATGATAACATTGTCAAACAATATTTTGATTAAATTGTCAATGTTGTACAGAAGAACGATTCTCCAAATGTCTTCAAATGGTCTGCCACTTATGACCGGGAATAGAAATTTCTTCAGCTCAGGAACTGACGGGTAAAAGAACTTGTTGTCGAAGAATTCCCATACTTTTAAGATGACAGCGACAGGAATTAGTCGGGCGAAAACTGGTGGTGTCATGTTGGATTCGGTGTTGATTAGAACAAAATCAATGTAATATGTCACTCCTAATAGAATTACTTAATTTTTTTTCAATTGTCAATGTATTACAACAATATGAAAATTTATAAAAATGCTTTGAACTTCATAGATTCGTCTCTAATCTTGAAAGACACGAATTTAGAAAAGTTATGTTCTATATATAGGCTGAGTATTGATTGACTGATGATAGGAAAAATGAAGCAAAGTTTACAGATTATCATCATCTGTTAAACAATATGAGTATTAAACAAATAATATTACTTTCCATTTCCTTAATCGTAATTTTGCTGGCATTCAATGCCGTTTATAATCTCTAGTTTTAAATCATCATCACATTCGATAAGAGTAAATAGGATTACGCATAATGATTTTTGCAGACTATTGATCAATGTGTTGGAAGAACTAGTGAACAACAACATCTTCCCTCAGCCCTGACATAAGAACATTTAAAACTATGGAAAATAATTTCAATCAATATTAAACAATTTTTTTATAAAATAGATGTCAAAAATAAATAAATAATTTGCAAATGAAGTATTGAAGAAAAAATTTATTTCATTCATAGCAACTTATAAATAGACTGATCATATAATGACATTATCAGAACACTGTGTTGATTATAAGAATATATGCTCTTTAGACTATTTGATCATCTATTTGTTAATCGGCTTAATAATATTCTGTTGCTGTTTATTTAGAATTAGATATCCAACATTTGGGAACATCCGTAGCAGGTCCACTCTAATATCATCATCTATAACGAAAAAAAAGTCGCAAATTAGTTCAAGAATTAGACCAAATTGTCAAGTATCATGCTTGTCTCAAGAACCTGCTATGTTCGTAAAGTTAGAATTTTCTTCGTCGTCAGTTCTTCTCAAATTAATTATAAGACATTTCACGGATGTAATAAGAAAGTTTTTTGACAAGACTATGGAGTGGATGTCAGCCATTGTCTCACTACCAATGAGCGTAACAGAAAAAGAGCGTAATGCAGGAGTGTCTTTCTCTGTGAGTGCACGGAATATTACACATATAACGGGAGATACTTTCCCCGTTACTCTTAGGCATCGTAAACGACGGCAGGTCTTGATTACTGACACCAGATTCTCGATTTCATTTATCGTAACATAGACGTTGATCGACACCGAAATCGAACACAACGTCGCTGTAGAGCTGGCAACCAGACGGTGGAGAAATTCTGTGCTTCCATTTGTAAATTCAAAACTAATTCTCTTTAGTTTGAACGGCATGCCAGTTGTCTGGGCAAAAGCATAGTTGAAGAGTGTCTCGACTCTTACCCATCTAAGTTCTAAACACTCTAGCGCTGGACAACGGATAAGTTGCTGTATTAGAAAATCTGTTCGCGGCGTGAGAAAACAAATTTTGCGCAAAGAGTTGCATAATTTGTCAATGAATTTAATCATTATATCCCTTGAAAGTCCGTTCCAGTCGCAGCAAATTTCGACAATTTTGTCGCACTTTGCAGTTATAACCTGAAACAGAGACTCATAGTTACGGGGTCTGAGACACAGATTAAACTTAATAGCCCTCAAATTCGGCAGTAGGTCAACAAATTCGGAAATTCTGTTCTTCTCAAATACATTTCTAACTGGTCTGCAATTTTTGAGCACATGAATGCTTTGGCGAAAACAGTATTGAAATTGCTTAGAAGTACACCGCAACTGTATAAAGTCCTGTAGTTCCAAGTGCTTCAAAATGATTAAACATAAATCATCGCATATTCTGCAGCTGAATGATTGCCTCTCGTAACCATTCATGACTAATTCTTCGTCGTCTTATAAATATGCCGCTGCTGAATATAATAATGTTGTAATTGAATGTTGTAATTGCAATAATCACTACTGAGACATCATTATAATATTAATGGAATTCAGGCATTTTTATCCTACATTCCTACCAAATATATACGAATAAACTCTTAATCCATATATTCAATAAATGGATAGGAAATATATTCAACTTGTTTCTTAGCCGATTTATTTTCCATATAGAGCAAGAAATCAGTCCATTACTAGTTCGATTAGTGATTACGTTTTTCAGATTTTTACTTATTGATGACAGTTTATATTATGAATCAAAGGCTTTAGATTAGAATATTTGTCTTGAAAAACAAAACGCATTGCCTTTGAGCTTTGATTAATGAATCATGATTTTTTATTCCTATTCATAGTTAATTCTGATTATATTTGACTAATTCACTTTTTTTAACTTTACCTATCAAATGTGAAATTAGTTCGTCATTATGATTGACTCATTTAACTATGTATTATTTTGGTTTGATATATTTTAATAAATAGCAATAGGCCTATAAATATATTAATGATTTAAATTCTGCAATTGTTTGAAAGAAAGACCGTATAAATCTATATTATAAATGAAATTTTAATTATATTCCATACAGTTGGCGGAATATTGAATATTGCCTGAAAACCCTAATCAGAAAAATCCCTAAAAGGTTTAACAATTCATTACTTTATAGTGAGTCAATTTGATGGACATTTCATTGAAATCTATGAAAGCTTATGACAGGGA
>JAQFYX010000001.1:0-14052 GCA_034695105.1 Ctenobelba pectinigera | reverse complement strand
AACGTTACGGTTGTGGTGTTGGCGTCCGTATAGGCGATGTCTTGAGGAATGATTGCTTTTGCAGGCGTAGCGTTATCTTTGCACTGCACAATCACTGCCGTGGTGTTGAGATTGTGCGTGAGCGATACGGATGTGACGGCCGAAAAGGATTGAGGGTAGTTTGCGGCTCCCGAGCCTGCACCACCGCCAGGGATATTGCAAACCGTTTTACCTGTACCGTTGGTGCATGTGACACCTGCACCTGTGAAGTTGAGAATCTGAAAACGGGTAAGGTTTACGCCTTCGTCCTGGATTAGAGAGTATGCGGCGCTCACTACGGAAGCCGCTTGTGCAACGGCAATCAGGATGAGTACGAGGATCGAGGCGAGCTTAATTTTGAACATAGGTGACAAAACCTCCACCTGTAGCAGCGGCCGAAGTGTTAATGCAGAGATCGACCGAGGCGGGAGTACGCATCTGAGGCGGCGAAGTAGACGCGGCCACTACGTTCGTGAGAGGGCCTGTCAAATTGGCTGTGCCTGTTCCACAATTTGAGCCTGTGCCGGTCACCAGCTTGAAGTTAATGGCATTGTCCCAAGAGAGAAGAAGAGAGCAAACATAGATCCGTGTCGAGCCCGAAGCGGTGACGATTCTCTGACTGCCGGTTAGAGCCGAAAACGTGATTGCGGCCGTAGTGAGATTGTCGGTAGCGAGGCACTGTTGAAAGTTGGTGACGACTACCGAGCCGCCACCACCGCCACCTGATGTATTGGATGGGGGCGAGCAAGGAATACGGCATCCAAGGATCGTACCGCGGAGCTTTCCAGAAAGGCCTGTAGCGTTTATGCGCACCCATGACGCATAGCCTACGGCCGTGATCGCGGAATTGACCAGAGATGAGGGATTGGTTCCCTGGTAGACCGTGCCTGAAAAAGTGGTGAAGGTTCCAGCGGCCGCGCCTGTCGAGTCCGATGGAGCGCCCTGAAATGTCAACGTCACAGTTGGCGCGAGACCGAACGCTTCCCATGCGATGTACCAATTGTCACAAGAGCTAAAACGATTGTCGAAGCTCGGTCCTACGCCATCGACTTGCAGATTGAAGGATTGAGCGCAAGTAGGAACCCAATCCACTAAGGTCGTTTGTCCAAGCATCGAACTGGCCAAGGCCAGAATCAGAAGTACGTATCGCATTTGATTTCCCTTTTGCAATTCCTAAATCCTTGCCTTCAAGCGAACATCCACCTTTAGGTGGCTTGATACCATCCGCGAAGACGGCAAAGAATGACCGCGGCCGGATCGAGATTGATTTGGCTGCTTGTCGTCACGTAGTAGGTAATCGTGACATTGGGGCGCAGTAAGAGACCGCCGCCCGAAGCGGTGATTTCTCCTAAGGAGTCCGGACCGATGGAGTAGAGCAATGAGCCTTCATTGAAGATCCATCCATCGCCAATAGCCACGGACCAGCGCAACTGGCCAGATCCTTCCTGAAATCCTGCACCCTGTACCCAATGCGCTCGATTTTTGAGCACGCCCATGCAGCCGTTGGGAATCGTGAAGCGCAAGAGGGTGTACTGAGTGTTAGGCGATAACTGTGGTTGAGCGATGGAGCCGGTCTCGATGAACGGTGTAGAGTTAGGACCTTGCCGCATGATCGTATCTGGCGCATAGAGACCGGAACGTGAACGCTTTAACGTTTGTAGCGTCTTCATTTCCTGCGCCAGAGCCGCGTCGTACTGGGTAAAGGCCACGTAAGGCCGTTGAAGGGCGTAAGCAGGCATTAGCAATCCTTTCCTGATTCATCGGCGAGCGCGGGAACCGGCACGGCGCAAACGAGTAAGACTTGGATGCGTAGTGTGGCCGTGGTAGAGGGATTCGAGAGCTCTACACGCACCCGTGAATCGAGAGTTTGCACCGACTTATCGAGGAGCGTATACGGAAGCGCTTGCCGTTCAACTGTGGTTGGATCAGTGAGGCTTTTGCCGATGGTCGTGAAGTCTCTACCGAACGAAGAGCGTACATATTGCTCGACAATGGGCCATCCCGGTTCGAGATAGACCTTAAACGTGAAGTGATTTACCGAGATGCCGCCATTGCTGATAGAGTCTGAAAGGTCGAGAGCCTGAAACGCGTAGATCAACGTACCCGGCTTCATGATCAGGTTAGTGATGTACGAGCCCAACGGACCAATCGTGATCAAGTCCTCAGGAACCGTGTAGCCGGCGAATTGAAACATGCCGCAATTGCGCACATCGTCAAGCATGGCCAATTGAGTCCAACGGTAATCCATTGGATTGGGCGTGATGTTTGTAAGGTAGTCGAAGCCGTCCATAGATTACGAACAGGGGTATCTGTTCACTCCTTCGAAAATGATCTGTTGAGAGCAGGACTGAGCAAGGGCGCCGCCTGTCTGCGCCCAAATGTTGTACGCCGTGAAGTTGATCTGCGAGCCCACAGGATAGATGATCCCCGGAGTCGGGAAGAACGATGAGACATAGTTGGTGTTCGCCGCAATAAACCAATCGGGAACGGGAGCATTCATCATGTTCTGTTGATTGGCATTTTGCAGAACATAGGCGAACATGCCGCCCATCGAGTAACCCATCGTTCCGGCCGTGAGACCGTTAAGAGATTTGGTCAGATCGACGATCAAGATTCGCCGTAACTCAAAATCCCAATTCCGGATCTCAATCGAGTAGCTCTGGTTTGCGGTCAGGTATCCCGACGTGCCAGGAGTCGAAAGAGAAACATTCTGGATGTACGCGTAGCGCCGTTCATACCAATTGCCCTTTCTGAAGGGCGCGGGATTCACCGGCGAATCGAATCTATGAACGCCCATGAAGCCCACCGCTCGAAGCTCATCGGGGTTACTGCCGACGATTGGAATAATCGGCCGGAAGTTCACATCGTACTTCAGCGAGGAGCCCCGCGGATAGGTGACCTCAGGCGCGATGATCACCTCATTGAGAAACATCGTATTTGGCGGTGTAAGCTCTGACCCGTCCGTGATCGTCGGATCTCCCAAGAGGCCTGTAATGGATCTCGATTCCGAATCGTACGCCTGAAAACTCGAAGGCTTGGGCTCCGCGGGTCCGTTGCGAAGCGATCCATTGAGAACGCACCGGCGAAGAAGAAATGGCCTGTCGAGAGTTAGAGGGATCTGGCTGTTAGTCAGCAGTCCGAACGTTGCAGCGGAAAGATACTGCACGTAGAAAAATGGAAGATCGCGGATAGGATCGCTCATGTTATTTGCTCCATCGCTTGAAACCGCGCATTGCGATCTGTATGAAAATGTCGCTTGTCCCGAAGTTGACGACTGAGAAAGAGACCAACGAGCCCGCGCGTAAGGGCCTACCTGGAATGATCGGGAACGGAACAGGGTTGATCATGCCAATTCCAAACGATGCTGCATAGATGTACCCGTTCGTTAGAGACACGCCGTCGTTGTCGAATATCTGAATCTTCCAGTTCCCGAAGTCGCCCGGAGCATTGACAACGTAAGGACACTGCAAGCCGCACAAGATGAAATCCGCGTCACCGTCCAACTGAACATAGAGATTCTGGTAACTTCCGGCCTGCAGATCTCCCGAGTTGAAGATTGGCGTATAGATACGCGTCATGTAATCTTCGTGCTCTGCCGGAATTCCTTCATATGCGGAAGGGGCCAGGGGATTCGAGATCATGTCGGTTAGCGCCCTTTCTGGATCAGCGATTGCCGGCGTTGACCACGGAACACGATTTGGATGGTGTTATCGGAACCTGATTGCTCTTGCAGGTTCAATAGAATGCGACCGCCCGCGGCGAACAGCCTGCCGGGATTGATCACATAAGGAACCGCGAGCCCGCCAAGCAAAAACGCGCCAAAGTTTTCGTAGTCGTTCTGGAAGAGCACGCCTTGATTGTCCATGATCTGCAAAGCGCCGAGAGGCGATGTCACATTGACGATCTGAACAGCGCGTAAAACAAAGTCGCTATCCCGATCAATGGACACTACCTGATTGGTGTAGGTGACTCCACCCGCCATCGTGAGATTGAAAACGTAATCGTATCCCATCTGCACGAATTGAGCGCCCGGTTGAACTACGTCATCGAACACGGAAGAAGCGAAAGGGTTAACGATTAATCCCTGATCCATTTGGTTTCCTTGAATCCTTTCTCTCAGAATGGAAAGCCCCAATGAAGGGGCCTTCCACGCTGAACCAAGTACTCAAGCAAAACGAGAAGGCGCATTCCGAAAAATACGCCTTCAGGCGTCTTACTGGATACCGCGAGAGTAGTAGCCATCGAGAACGACTTGGATAGTCGCGCCCGTGCCACCGGCCGAAAGCGTCTGAGATGCGCCCTGGAAGACCGCGTAGAAATCCACTTGGTTTCCGAGAACGATAGGGAGGTTGAGCGTGCAGATCGCCTCACGCGTAGGCGCTCCGTGAGAAACCGCCTGAATCGTGGTGGCCGCGACCGTGGTAGCTGCGAATCCGTAGATTCCGCCGCCGGCCGCATACATCCAGATCGGGCTTCTCTGATAGGGCTTCTGACCGATCCAGAACTCGAACGCAAAGCCATTGAGAATGGACACGAAGTCCGCAATGGCGATGAGTTCCGAGAACCGGATGCGGATTGCCTGAATCGAGAACGATTCCGGCGCAGAGAGCCGCTTGGGTTGGCCAAGGTTGGTCTTCGAAACGTCCTTGCCGGAGTTGGCTCCGACATTGACGAACCAAAGCGCGTTGGTGGGCGAGATCGCAGCGTTCGCGGCAACAGTCACCGTATCGTATACCGGCGTCTGTTGAACGTCGGTCCGATCCGGATCGTAGATTTGCACGTTGAACGCGTCGAGAATGGTTTGGTTGAGTTTCACGTTTGCCATAATGTTGTGTTCCTTTCAGAGGATCGCCGAGGCGCTCTGTCTAGAAGCCCCTCCGTGCGTATCCCATGCCGGTTTGTGGAGCGGGAGGAGCCGCCGCCATCGCGCCGCGCATGATGGTGTTTTCCGGAACAGCGTGCATTGACGGCATCCAAACGCCAAGACCGCGAAGCCCGATTTGAGAGCCGAGCGAAGGCGCAATCGCCGTGAGAGCGTCGGAGCCGGCCTGCATGTATCCACCGAACGCCGCGGCCGCGCCGAAGTCGCGATCAACGGACGAAACGATTTTGCCGATGCCGAATGCGGAAGCCGCGGAGATTACCGCTCGCAGGATACCGCTTGCCGCGCCGGGAACCATGCCCGCGATCAGATTGGAGACCATCTTGGTCAGAGTGACTCCGATCAAACCGCCAACAACGCTTTTCGCCATGTGAACACCGCCGCCCGCGCTGATGACCGGATTCCGGCGCCGCGCATGGCGATGGTGGCGGCGATGCGAAGGATTCTTCTTTCCCTTCTTCTTCGTCTTTGCCATACTTGCACTTCCTTTGTGAGGGTTAATAACGCCGAGGCTCATCACCAGCGGGTTAGGGTTTTTACGCCGCGCCTTGCGTCTGCGCGATTTGGGGCGCGGATTGTGAACCTTGATGACTCGTTCTACAATCATGTCCGGTTCCTTTCAAAATGCGCCTTGATCAGGGCGCGGAATACACTGCCCTTGGGCAGCGATCAAGCCTTTCGCGTTTACGCGATTAGCTTAGATACTTGAGCAACTGGCTGTAGGCCATGTCGCGAACTTGGTCGATGCTGAACAGGATGCCGTACAACTGATCCGTTGTGATCGGATCGTGACCGAGTTCGAGCGCGATCACGTTCAACATGTCTTGAAAGCCTTTCAGATAGTTGGGCTTGCCGAAGTTGTCGGTTCCTGCCGAGCGGAACTGATTGATAGTGAGCCCAACGTTTACCTTCTTCGACGGATTGGCGCTGAAGACCAGATAGAGGTTGAGCCAGTCGTTTTCGGTCACGCCGAAGTTTCGTAATTGCGAAAAGGGAAGCGTCTGAGCGCCAGGAGCGCCACCGGGAACGGTCTGCACCGCTACGATATCAGACACGCCGAAGTTTACAGCTTGAAGGCTGTTGAGCAGGTTGCGCAACGAGTTGGCCTGTGTCCACTTCGCGTTTTCGATGAGATTGGGAGCCGCAAAGCTCGCGACGATCAGAGCGGGAGAGCCGGGAGCCGGCTGCATGTTGCCTGGAATATCGAATTGCATAACTTACTGTTGATCCTTTCGAAAGGTTTAGCTGAAGGCTTCCACCTTCAGGTGGTTAATCGACGATGCCGCGGGCCTGGATTTTGTAGCGTCCGCCCGAAACACCGAGTTGCTTGTTGCGAGGTTGATAAGTGAGGTAGGGCTTTACGCCGCTTTCCTCTCCGAGACCGTGATAGTAATCGATGGTCTTGAACTGATCGAAACCCTTCTTGGTCCGATAGGTGATCTCTTCGAGCACTCCGATGGTCATGTTCTCTTTCTGCTCTGCAGCAGAAAAGCCTAAACGTTTGAGCGCGAGCACCTGAGAGCCGCCAACGAAGTAGAGTTGCGTACCGGCTTCATTCGAACACAACTTGACAGGCTGCGACGGCGAAGGTTTGATCACCGCGAGCTTCTGATGCTTCCGCGCGGCCGTAGGATTGAGGAGCACCTTCAGTTCCTTGACATCGCCAAGCTCCGCGAGATTCGTATGCACGTGCTCACGGGCAATGTGCGAAGTGACCTTCGTAGACTTCTTCCCGTGGAACTTCTTGTACATCTTCGAAGCCGCATGAGAAGGATTGCTCTTCCTGATGGAATTCTTCCGCCTTGAGACGGTCTTCTTCGAGGATCTGACCACCGCCTTTTTGCGCGGGTTGCGCTTGAAGACAGGCGCGTACTTCTGTTTCATCCATGCCAGAACATCGGCCTTCGAACTGGCGCGACGTTCGCCGTATTCTTCAGCGCCCGTGGCTTCGTTGTACAAGCTCCATTCAAACAGCGGAGCGCCTACGCCCCAATACCGGCCGCTCTTGTCATAGCCTTGCCGATCAATCTTCACGCGAGAAATCTTAACGTCAAGATGCTTGTTACCCTTGCCCGTCAAGCGAGGATTGTGCGAGGGATTCCGCCTTGAGGCGGTCTGCTTGTAGTCGAGCACACGCTTGAGCGCTTTCTTTGCGCGTCGTCCTGCAGGCGTGAGCGAGCGCACTGCGGAACGAACCTTTGAAGCGATCTTCGAAAACGAAACAGGATTCTTTTTCGTGCGCCTTGAAGCGCTTTCCGCTTTGAAGTCCGCAGCGATCCGTTTCGCCTGTTTGACCTTCGCCGATGGAACCATGATTGAAGTCTTCGATCCTTTTCTCTCGGTAACGTTGTGGAGTCCGTGAGCCTGCTCCATGTGTTTTGAAAGCTTCAAGGCGTCCGCGTGCTTCGCGGTCGAGTAGACAACCTTTAGGTTGGGATTCTGTCTGCTCGATCCGTGCAGTCCTCCGTGCTCATTGCCTGAAAATGTCGCTGTGTACTGCATCCACCCTGTAGACTTCCATTTGATCGGTCCAATAGAGCCGACATCCGCGGAAACCTTCGCCTTGGCCTTCTCTACCGCAATAGCAATCGGGCCTTTCACTTCCGTACTCATGCGGGTTGCGCCGTCTTTGTAGACCGTCACACGAACGGCGCTAGGACCAGCGGGAACGATAGTAGCTGTAAAGTGGCTCATTCTTGAAACCATTCCGCCGCGGCTTTGTATGTCGGCTTGATGCCTAATTGCTTGAGCGTGGCTTTGAGCGCCTCACCCTTGAGCGACGGCAGCGTACCTGTTTTACCATTGGTCGCGAGCGCCGCGGTCGCTTCACCTAGAAACTTCTCAACCATCGCGGCATTCTTTGCCCATTCGAATCTCGATTGAAGCTCCCGCAGGTAAACCGAGATGAAGCGCTCTACCTTGTCCTTTGCAACAGGGTTAGATTTCTTCTTGGCGGCTTTCTTCTTGGGAGCCGGAGGAACATAACCCTTCGGATAATTCCAAGTCTTTGCAGGTGAAGCCTCAACATGCTTGCCCATTGTCGCCAGGATCTCAGCCGCACGTCTACCGTTCGGATCGACAGGCCTACCCAACAAATCAACGTCATTACGACGTTTAGCGCTCATGGTTAAGCCGGCGACTCCTGCCGGAATTCTTCCGCCGACAAGGTCGTTAGCGCTCATCGCATACTGGACCGCTTCAGCCATCGAAGCAAGAGGCTTTCCACCTAACGCTCTGATCGCCTCGTAAATTTGAACCAGTTCAGAATCGCTAACTTCAACAACATTCGACTCAACCGCACGTAGCAGCAAACGATAAACTGCGTCCGAATCGTCAACATACCCGATCATTTTCAAGATTCGATGCGCGTGTTCCCTTACGTGCTCATTTGGATTGCGTTTCCGTGCTCTAGACGCCTTCAGGCGTCCGGCCTTCGCCATTGCTTGAAAAGCCTTCGCGCCGTACTTCTTCCGGCCAATCCAAGCGGCCAAAGCTTTTGGCGATTGCACACCCTTACGAGCAAGCGACGAAGTGAGCTTCTTAAAGCCCATGTAAGGGTTATGCTTCCTGTCTTCGTCGTCAAACCACTTCATCAGATCATCGAAATCTTCCGCGGTCACTTCCGCCAAAGGCTTAGGTAAGCCGCGCTCCATTTCACGAACCTTACCCAAGTTGTAAACGACGAAAGGATATCCATGCCGGCGTCGAGCGTCCTTGTGAACGTGGTACACCATTCGCACGTATTCATCAGGACCAGTAGGACGACTGAACGCGCTTAAAGGCTCCTGCGTGATCTTTCCGGCTTTCAATACTTCCGCCTTCTTCAGCGGTCGCCCAAAATAAGCCTTGGGCGCGATCAGATACGTTTTGTACTCCCAAGGCTCCACCGTGCGCTTGGGATTCTTCCGATTACGCTCTCGATGGGTTTCGATGGCCTGCTTTACTCGATCTATGCCAAAGCTAACACCGATGGAGCCTACCTTCTTCGAATGCGTTCCTTCGTTTCGGAAAATCTCGTAAGTCGGTGTCTGATTCTTTCCAAACTTGATCAACTGAACCCAATAGGGAGCGTCCTCATAAACGATTGCCTCTTTGGGATTCTTGCGCATTCCCTGCAGTTGCGCCTTCAGGCGCTCGGCTTCTTCGTGGCTCATGTTGCCAAGTAAGACCGCGGGCTTCTGCCTATAGGCAGTAACCATAACGCTCGTATGGCCTGCACTTTTCGCCGCGCTTGCGAACGCCTGCGCCATTCCCTTCGAAGGGAATGTAATGAGAGGCGAGTTGTGCTTTTTCTGAACCATAGTCCAATCTCTTCCTGCATTGCCGCCCCAAAGCATCCAAGCTATATACCCATTACTTGGGGCCTTACCATCCGATCCATCCGCCTTTAGGCGGTCGCCTTGATGCCTTGGAAAGTACTCGCTGATGTGCTTCTTTAGCTTTTGCGAAATCTTTCCAGATGCAAGGGCCTTTGCCGTTCTTTCTCCTATCTCTGTCCCGCCTCTTCCGTACTGCTTTCTAAGCGCAAGTCCAAGAGAGGCGTTTTCTCGAACTCTTGCCGGCACTGAAATCATCGAGCCAGCCTATAGGCCTTCTCTGTCGCCAACCGTTTGAAGTTGGCAAGCTCGCTCTTCGAGTACCGAAGCTTTGCAATCCTAGGATCGTAATTCGTACCGTACAGATCCTGCCCATACTTCCGATCAAGCTTCTTCAGTACGTCATGCTCGAAGTCTTCCGCGGCATTCTTTGCAGCCGTTATGCTGAACGTGTAACCAAGCGTGCGGAAGCCCGAATGTGTGAACTTATAAACCTTGCCCTTCGCAGGCTTGAGCCGCGGAACCTCAACGCGAAACACATGCTCATGAACTTGTTCCACTACAGGCTTACGAACCTTCAAGTACCGACCAGTGGAACTCATCTTCATCGTTCGCGCGACAGGAAAGCCGTCTTCGTCCTTCTCGATGAAGCCGCGAACCTCAAACGGATTCGGAATGCTCTTTGAAAGCCCGTAATCCCGTTGAGGCGTTGCCGGATTCTTTTTTGAGGGTTTCACTGTTTGTACAGCGCTCAACTTTCCATCAAACAGACTTGACCAATACAACCGAACAGGAGCGCCAGCGGCATTGGCGATCATTCGCGCCGAACTCACCGCGCCGACTTTGGAATACTCTTCAGGAACATCATGATTCAGCCAGATGTCCTCAAGTCGATACAGAGGCATTGGATCGCCTTGCCCAACCTTTCGGACTATCAAGCCGTAATAGATTCCCTTGGCCATAAATTTCCCTTCGCTCTTTAGGGCGTTTAGAGCGCTTTCAAGGCCCTGTACCCACCTGCGATGTGCTGCCCTGCGTGACGGCCGCGGGTTGGATACTCATCCTTCAAGCTCTTCAGCTTTTCCTGGTAGTCGCGCCGCGCTTTCATGCGCTGGTACTTGTACTCGCTGCCTTCGACGCGCGTACCGAACAGGAAGTAAAGAGCGATCACACCAACGCCCACATAGAGCCAAGGCAACCCGAGGATCGGCGAAGGCTGATTCAACGTGTCCATGATCGAGCCGAAAGATTCTGAGAGATCGCCGAGGCCATGAGATCCACCGCAACATGGCTTGCCTGTCGCACATGAAGAGCAACAGGCGCCAAGTCCGCCTTCAATGTGAACGCCAACGCTACCGAGCCCGCCGCATTGATCGTAAGCGTCGATGATCGGGTTGCCTGGAACTGAGAATCTGAAATCCTGCCACATATGAAAGCCTTTCGTAATTACAAAAAACCCTATCGGTGCTTGGTGAACAGAAGGAACGCCCCAAGCCCACCAACGATTAACCACGGCGTCCAATCAATCGGCTTGGCCTTCTCCGCATTCGAGATCGATGCGTTTTGAGCGCTCCTGTAATTGATCGAGTTTCGAAGCGTGTCCCACAAATTGGTATCTTGCCGATTCGTTATCGAGTTGAGACATTCCGTGTCCGTAGGACTGCACCATGTGTAATCGGATGCGTACGGATGATAGCCAGTCGAAGGATCAAGAGCGCCCGTAGGAACCACCGGGCCGGGAGCTTCAGCCGGCGAATAATCCGGCGTTGGGCTCTGATACACGTTGCCCTTAACCCAATCCGTAGTAGAGACATCCGGATTCCAGAAATCCTTGAACGCCTGCCAAAGATCGCCCATGCCTTGCGGAGTATGCCCCAATCCTGAAACAGGCTGAATCACTTTGAACCTCCCGCCTGCAGAAGCTTTGGCGTCTTCTTCCTCTTCGCCGTTCCACGTTTACGTGGCTTGTCGCCAACAAGCTTTCCAATCCGCGCCGGTCCCAACTGTTGAACCAAAATCCCATCGACGTACGGCCGCGCCACGTCGAAGATCGCCGCGGTGATCGGATTCTTACTCGCTTCCGCCTTCAGGCGGTGGGATACTGCCACGTCAACGCGCCCATTAGCCTCAGTGTCGGCAAGCGTGTACTCTCTGCCAGGAACGGGAAGACCCTGCGATTCGCAGTAGTTCTTGATAGCGACAGTGAGCAATTCTTGAAACATGAAAACGTTTACCTACGTGAAGCCAAAAGCGCAACCCCAAGAAGAACAATGCCACCAATAACCCAAGGCGACGAAAGCAAAGAGCTTGGGCCTTTTGATCCAGTGCCGAGAGTCCAGTTGAAATTCGTTCCAGTTCCGGAACTTGTTCCGGCCGTACTTCCACCGATCCACCCGCCGCCAGGATTCAAGTAATCGTACACGCTCTGAACCGTGTTCACACGGTCATAGGTTGGCGTGCACGATTCGTCATCAGGGTTCCAGTCGTAGCCGGCTCCACAAGGGTTCGAGACTGGCGGCGAGCCTTGAACGAAGCCGAGTCCTGAATACGGCGCGATCATCCTAAAACCCTCGCACCCATGTACATGAAGCCGCCCGTGAGAACCGCCGCACCAATAAAAGCGCCTGTGAACGAATCAGTAGCAAAGTAGCCAATCGCGCCACCCGCGGCGAGAAGCATGGCTAAGTACATAAAGCCCCGCGATTGTGACAGTATCAGGGTTGGCTGACTGTTCAATGCTCCGAGTCCTGAGATTGGCTGAATCACTTTGTTCCTTTCTTCGGAACCACAATTGCAACAGCGATCAGCGCCCAAAACCACCACACATCAGCAAAGGTGGTGCAGGTTTGAGGCTGCGCATTGTTTGCCGAACAGCAGGTCATACGGCTTGTGCCGAGACACAACGATGTCATGGGATTTGGTTCCATTACTGAATCCTCTTCGACCAAACGCCGAGACCTGAGAAAGGCGCAATGATTCGATCTGACGGCATCGACGCAAAGCCATCCCAACCAAAGCCCGATAGACCACGGAGCCCGCGCATTGACAGATATTGAGATAACGAGTACTGCGCGTTACGATCAGAACCTTCCGGCAGAAAATCTTCAGGCGCGGGAGGAACATCACCGTTAATCGCGGCTTCGTAAAAGTTCCATTCGTCAAGCGTAGCTTTGGGATTTCCGTTGTTCAGCGCGAGCATATGGGTTGCCAACGCTGCGCTTGTTTCTGTTGGATGAGACGGCGGTGGCGCATGGGTCACAGGTGGAATAATCGGCGGTTGATTCTGTGGAATCTTCGAAGCCGATGCAGGACAATACGTCAAGCCGTTCGCAGTCATGCGACTTGACATTGCGCAAGTTGCGCCGTACGAATCCGTCCATTGGTCCGCGGTCGTTTGCGTTCCTCCACCAGTTGGAAGCCCGGTTGTCGGTGTCGGCTGACTTCCTACAGGCGCAGGCGATACAGGTGTAGGCGCTGTACTGCCTGTAGGCTTGATGAACATTTCATACAGCACGTACGCTGCTACGCCGAGGCCTGCGAACATCAGAAGCGAAGAAGATGAAGAGCTACTCACGATTTCACCGCCCAAACGAGAATCACAATTCCAATAGCGAGCATGGGATTGTGTTTGATCCAATCATTGAAATCGTGGCACTCTGCTACAGGTGGAGGCGGCACGATTTCAGGAACCGGAGGAACGATATCGGACATGACGATGTTGTTATTCGGCGGTCTCACAATCGGGTTTGGCAAGGGCAGCAAACCCGAAGGCGTTGGAGGAGCCGCGGTAGTCGTCGAGATCGAAGGGCGCGGCCAAGCAGCGTTACCGGAGTAACCCATTTGCGCGCATGAGAGCATTTGATCGAGATCGCCCGTTGTCTGGTGCTGAATGAGCGCAATGCAAGAGTCTTTATCCATGATGGGTTATCCCTTCTTTCCGAACACGAAGTACAAAACAGCAAGCCCGCCAACGCCCAAGAGAATATACTCCCAATTCAATCCTTGCGGAAGAGCCGGCAGAAGCGATGCAGTAAGCGGCGAATTCGAAGGTAGAGGCGTTTGCGTGCCAGTCGTCGCAGGCGTACCTTGCGAACTTGGCGGCGCTGGCGAATTTCCCGTACCTTGAGACACCGACGTGAGCAAATGCGTTCCGCTCGATGGCGGAGGCGTCGAAACCTTCGGAACCGTGATTGGCGCGGTTACTGGCGCTTTCTGAGTAGTGGCCAGGACTTGAGTATTCGGGCCTGAAGCGAAATCGGTAATATAATCCCGAGTCGGATCGAACGGGTTGTATGTTCCATGCTGACTCGCATCAAAAGCCCGTTCCGCGGCCAGATCAACTCCGCCTCTCGCTACAACATCAGCCATGAATGCGCCTTCATAGCCGGGAGCCGAGCAAACGTTTTGATCGTAGTAATTCTTGCCGGTAGCCGGATCGGTCATCGGCAAAGACACCCGCTCAGTGCGACACGTAACGCCCTGGTAGCCTGCCTTCGTGAGCGCCGTTTGCGCATCCGATAGCACATCGCCAAAGCCGCAAGGAATTGAACCTAGACCAGAGTAAGGAGCGATCACTTTGAACCTCGATTCCAATCCTGAGGGCCATGAACCAAACAGACATCCTTACCGCGCTGATAAGCGAGAGGCTGACCACACTTTTTACAAACGTACTTTTCCATGCGACTAATCCTCATCCTCTACTTGAGAATGGCGTTTCTTTTTAGGAGTGCTTGAACCTTTAGGTTCTTCAAAGCTTTCTGTGATCATCGGCCAAACCCATTTGTACGCCGCCCACCAGAACACGGCCGAGATGCCGATGATCATAGGAAGATCCTT